>JAGFNK010000131.1:0-116567 GCA_025769875.1 Russula earlei | reverse complement strand
CAAGAGGTGCCTGAGGAAGTCCAGGAAGGGTTGGCATGTCAAATGTGCCATTGCAATAACCCCACAGTCCAACGGACATGAGGTAGGCTTTCATAGCCTTTGACCAAATACCATAGTTTGCGCCATCAAGGATGGGGACAACAGGGGCAGAGGGTTGAGATGACGACATAGTAGCTGTTAGAAAGGGGCTTAGAGGTCATCAGTAAGAGTATTTGTATTCAAACAAGCCAACATAGTCTCCCCATAGGGTAGACTAGCTCACTGCAGCATGCAGGCTTCAGGGATGCTTCGCCATCATTCCAGCCAATGAAGGCGCATGGCTTGCATAACCTGTTGCGCAGCATAGAGTGCAGCTAACAGGCCAAGCAACCCACCTTAGAGGTTGTGCTAATGCTCAAGTGATATTGGGGTGTAGAGCGATGTGTATACTCATCTACATGTATGGTATTTATACCTCTATGACCCAGGGCTGTTCCTAAGTCCGAAAGAGGTGACTACAGGTGTCCACTATATCGCGCATTCAGTGACGCATGATGTGGAAACGTTCTAGACACAGCATAAGGCTGCATCTTGTGATAGATAGCGTAGTATGTGTAACCCTATTGCCATAAGTGCATATACTAAAGTTCTGTCTAACACGTAACATCTATGAGCGGATCTTGAACCTTGTATGAAGGTCTTCGCCTCCTTTGATCTGTTTGGGTTCCAGTTCAACAATTACTAATGAGACCAAATCCACCATGGAGGTCTACGCTTCCCCCATTAATGATCGAGATGCTACCCTCAAAACCCTTTCCCTTGTGTGTCAACTACAAGTGTCATCTGTCACATTCCACTACCTCTACAAGGCAGCCTAGAAGGAACTCAACTGGGGGGTCATGGCGGATGTCTATTGCTACCATGAACTTGACATCCAACTTATGGACTTCCAAGCAACGAGTGAAGCTCTCAACGCCAACATGCACATCACCAGGGAAGCCCAGCTCAAATGCAGGTATTGTCTTGAGGCTGCCCAACTCTCCATTCATCTTGCCCACCTCCAGCGTTTTGACAATGACAACCCCTGTGCAAAAATCTCCATTCCCAAGCCAATCCCTAATGGGTGGTGCCATCCTGGCTGAGGACGTCCAGTCTTGGAGGAGGGTGATGATACTGCATGCCTGCAAGGGTGCAAGGAAAAGAACCGCATATGGTAAATTTTCGAACGTTCCAGTCATGCATTGTAGCTACTTGTCTTTTCCTCCTATGCATGGACTATTCCCCAGCTTTCTATACAATTCTCACAAACTCTCGCTCTCAAATGTACCATCAAGTTCTAGGTATTCTCGCAGGTATATAAACTGTACAAAGGTCTCATTAAGAGGCCAAGTTGAATCTCCTGTCTAGTTACCAGACAATTGATTCCTTTCTTCTCAATAACTGTCTGACTACCAGTTAACTCTATCATCGAACACTCAACGAGTCTAATCAATCATCGTCTAACCCGACGGCGGTGACACCTCCTGTCCCAGCACGTGTTCCGCGGACGGGGCTTCCGGTGTCAGCACTACCTCCAGGCAGGGCAAGCACACTGTTATATACATGTTGGCGGGAACCTAGCATTTAACTACTGACTCGACACACGTCATATCCCCGGGGCTTCTTAGTGACTCGCCTCCCCTGCATGCCTACGTTCCTGCGTCTGTTTCGCCGTCTTCTTTTGCGTTTCCGGGTCATTCAGGAACGACAACATTTCCAGCTGCTCGTTTGACTGCATTGCATACCCTATATCATCCTGAAGTACCGGTTGGTCTTCTCGTTGTTTGATAGGAGGGAGGTTGCAAAATAAAAGGCAATTTAAAGATGTCGTGGAACTGGAACAGTGGGCACACATTGGAGGGTTTGGAGGAAGTGCGGATGACGAAGTCGGGCGCTTCTTGTAGGGATTGCGTCTGGACGTCGTCTTAGAGGCTCTGCAATGTAAAAGTCAATTTGAGAGATGTAGCGGAACTGGAAGAGTGGGCCCACCTAGCACGACTTGAAGGAAGTGCGGATGACGGAGCGACGCCCACAGCGAGGCCGAATATGGACAAAAGAAGAGAAATACGCATTGTAATTTTGAGCGGGATTAAAAGTGAGCAAGTCGTGGACCGTGTGGAAGTCGTGGTGAACAAGATGGAGGCAGCGAAAGTCTTTTGGTAACCAGCACCAAGTATGGCATGAAGATCATACAGCTGGACAGTTTGTATTCATACACGAACGGGACGCGGTGCTTTCAGCTTTCAGAGTCCATCAGGGAACAGGATCAGGATGGATCAGGATCAGGATGGATCAGGATCAGGATGGATCAGGATCAGGATGGATCAGGATCAGGAAAGCGGCGGTACCCCATATCTGATGTAATCTGATTGGCTGATCCAGGGTGAAGGAAATCAGATCTGATCGAGAGCACATCAAAATAATAAATACAGGCTCCAACCACAGCATACTAGAGCATAGCTAACAAGCTAAGCAAGTGGGTACCTTGTAGGTTGTTGTAACTATGCAAGTGACATTGGGGTGTTGAGAGTGTTGTAAATCATCCTATTTGGGAGCATGTGTCATGATCTGTCCTAGCTCATCACAACCTCAGTTGCGTACTTTTAGCAGTGGTTAGATGATCAAAAGTTACTATAAAAGGTGATTGGGTCGGCAAGATAATCGGGGCTTCAATCATGCATGTAAATGACATCAAAGTATTTTCTAAATCACTTATTTAATGACTTATTTATTATGTATCTTGAAAATAAATTACAATACAAATAAAGATTTTCTATTGTAAGGATCAGCAGAAGATGAGGCCACTAGAATAGGTGGCAGTGCAAGTCTGAAGGGACATGGTGCAAGGGAGGTGGTGGCATCTGAGGGAGGGGGTTCCAAGGGGGGTTCCAAGGGAGGGGGGTTTGAGACAGCGGTTCCCCGAGGGCATGCATGCATGCATTAGTGGCAGCAGATGTTGCATCGGGCTTGGCGCAGCTTACCCAACCATTCACCCCCAGCGTACGGATCATTGTGAACATGGCAGCACTTTCCCTTAGTGACGCCGATGCTTTGCGCTGTAAGTCCCCGTGCAGTCGGGGAGACTGGTCCGTTGTTTGGGCCCCGTTTGACACCCATATGCTCAGCTGTCTCCGTCCATGTATGCTGATTGGGCACAATTACCTTCTTATCGGGTAAGACCTTGAAACCTTGAATTATATTAATTGTGGCTGCCAAACTGTATTTGGCGGCCCAGGCGGCCTCGACAATCTCCGCTGATTGATTAGTATCCTCAAGCCTAGATGCAAGATCAGCGTGATAACTGATATGATCTCCTGTGAGAGAGATACTAGGCTCTCCCTTGGCCTGGTGGATGGGGATGGTGGGTCAGGGGATCTATTTGCATTCTCTGTGGGAGCTTTTTAGGGTGCTCTCTTCAGGACAGAGGTGGGGAAAGTGGATGTAGATTGCTGCAATGTGTTTGCAGAATCTAATCCATGGATAATCTGTGCAATCACAAGTTGACTTCATCAGATCGATTGAGTAAAACTTGCCAGACCAGGATTGTGAAGTGACGTGAAAGCAGATCTCATCGAATTGCAAAATCGAATCTTGTGATATGCTCTTGGCACAGGCAAAAAGTTTCCGACCCCTGTCAGCCGCCAGGTCCCGACCATTGAGCCCGACTTTCTGACGTTCATGCCTGTTTTGGTAATACAGCACCATTCAATGCACTAGCACAAATAAGATTCAATCGATCCACCGATTGCACTTGCCATCGAGCCAGTGTGATTTGAGGACGTGATGATATCTAAAAAATGATTAAGTCATCTTATCTTTGGATCAGTTGGAACACATATGCTTCGATCAACATATTTGTGTCCCCTTCCTCAAAGATATGCTGATTTTTCCAGAAGACCATGGACCACATATGCACCACAGGCATCCATTCACACCCAAGGTAGTTCACAAAACTTTGTGGGACCTGAGGATCAGTGGAGATCTCCTCCCAGATTTGCAGAAAGTCAGCCTGATCATCTGTATGTACCCATCTCTTGATCTTATCCCACAGATCAGGAAATTCGGTTGTATTGAAGTGTGATTGCATTGCATGCAACACGTGCCATTTGCAAAGCCATATCTGACTTCCCAGATAAGCAATCTTGAGGGTGGCAATCTGCATGGCATCATGATCTGTCATAATAATAGACGGCCGGATAGTGTTGAGATTATCATTGATTTGGTGTGTTACCACTACCCTGGGATGTTGTGATGTAATCACAGCTCAGATGTGTTGACGTGTCGGTTACACGGACTGGGCATCACCGGCTTAGCTCAGGTGCATGATGCATCGGATCACACGGTCTGGCTCAGCTCATATGCTGAGATCTGTGTTACTTACAATGATAAGTTAATTGATGACAATCGGTAGCTACTAATGACTGATCCTTGTATGATCTTTGTTTCTTATTGATGGTAGCTACTTGCAGTGTACTTAGAGACGCTCTGGAGTACTTAAGAGCATCGTATTTCGATAGATCACTTCAGTTGCAGTGTTCCAGGTTCGTTGATTTCATGCTGAGGAGCCTTTAGCATGTGAGGAAGAGAACAGAACAGAAACTTACAGGTCTGAACTGTACTTGTGGATGCGATAGGTGTGTCATCATCCTTATCATTGAACCAAACAATGTCTGATGTGTCTTTTAGAGTCCCATCAGGTCGCAAGGCACATTGATCAGTAGCTGTCTGCAATCCTCAGATTACATCGTTGTGGATTGAATGTTGTACTTACCCTCTGAACTACCTCCAATCATCATGACGTGCAGCTGGAGGTGTGACAATGGGCAAATGGGGTGAAAACAAGAGCAGAGTGGAGGTTTTCAATGCACCAAAAAAAAGTCTGTTGAGTAGATCCCTGAACGCAAAATCAGCTCACAAAGAGATTACCAATGTGGCAAAGGACCCACCTAATCCTGCATGCTGCACTAAAAAAAACATCATTGTACGATGATCACCCCTTCCCAGCATTGCAATGGATCAAATTTTGGCACCTAAGTATCCACAAACAATCCAGCAACAATCAGTCCAGCCTAAGCTGTTAAGACTCATGAAACTATACAACTAAGAGAGAGAAGCATACATATTGCAATAGATGGCTGAACATTGAGCATGGGACACTGGACAGTGAAACCTGGGTGTTTATCAGTGCATGTCATCAGCAAGGCAAGTTGTTTGTGACAGTTGTTTTTTGTCACAGTGACAACACCATGACCAGGTGACATTGGCAACATGTGGTCAAGAAATACAGTATATTCCAAATCTAGACTACAAAGTACCCATACAGTATGATGGCCGTACATGGCCATCAACTGATGGGTCTCAATGGGTAATACCCATCCCATACCCATACCATATAAACTCTGCAGCAGTCAGCGAACGGGACAGGTATGGGTCCCGTACACCCATACATACACAGGTACAGTGCACAGCCCTAGTCAGCACCCAAAAATCGACATTTCAAGAACTAAATATTAGGCTCCCATAATTTAGCTGCACCTAGATACAGTATATAAGGCCCCATTTACCAACTGAGAATTCTTGAATCTTGAACTTGAACTTGGATTTCAGTATTTTCCAGGGGTGACAGGAGTCACAGGCATGATGAACGATAACTTGATTGACTAATATGAGTTTCTTTAATTATAATTTCTTTAATTATAATTATGAGCTCTTTCCCACCAGATTTGCAAATTCACTTGTTGTGATTGCATATTCGCGTGTGTGAAGTTAGATGTCTGCATACTCGGAGTTGACTTGGGAGTTGGTACTCAGCTTTGTTCAGGACTTTCCCTCTGTTGTCGTTTTCCATGTATGTGTGGCATGCATTTTTCTCTTGCCTTCTTTTTTTAATCCCCTCCTCCCTCCATACCTCCTTTGTTTGGTACCCCCATCATACATGCAGACCTGCTCAGCCTCTGATTCTTCTGTGGGAGAAAGTCAAGCAGATGGTAACGCCACATGGACAACTAAGGATGAAGTGGCCTTTTTAGATTTTCTTTTGGAGCATAGGGATGAAATGACCTCCAACTCTATGTTCAAGGACCACATCTTCAATGACGCAGTCTCTCAGATCAACCCCCTCTGTGAGAAGGGTGGTGTCAAGACTGGGAGCACATGCAAAACAAAATGGAACAGGGTGCTGTATTGTCCACTTCATCCCTTCCCTCAATGCTGATGCCATCCAACAGTTGAAGACTGAATACAGTATCATCTCCTTCCTCAAGCTACAGTCTGGGTTTCCCTGGGATGATGAGAAAGGGGTGGATGTAGGGTTAGAAATGGAGGGGCAGTGGGCTGATTTAGTCAAGGTGTGTGTATAACTCCTGCTTTTAACAACGTCTGACCTTAGCAGAAAAAACCAAGCGCCAAGTACTGCAACAAGGGCTGGTCACATTGCAAGGCTATGGAGTCTCTCGTTGGATCAAAATCCAAAGGCAAAAGTGCCTATCGGGGTACACAGCAAACACTTCATACAGATTCAGATCCTCCATCCCAGTCACCTTCTAATCTGTCCCCCAACTCATTCAGATCTCAATTTGATGGTGGTGCGTTTCTCATCAACTTCACTGTCAAATGCCTCTCCTCTCACCCTGCTTCTCAGTTCAGAAGCATAGATCCAATCACATCTCCATAAGTGAAATGTCAAGCAAAAGACAAAGGACCGACACTGCAGCATTGGCTGTCATTGGTATGTCAGCGGTCATGAACAGGGTCATTGAGTCCTTTGACTCGACTGTGCAAGCTCTCAACAAGCCCAAGCCTGAGCCTGCCCTTGAAGCCACACCCTCACTTGAAGAACAACTTGGGAATATGTCTACGGGTGCTGTTGTACCTGTGCTTATGACGGTTCCTGAGCATGCACGTCGGTCACTGGCAGTCAAAACCCTTGCCACTGATATCAAGGATGGTCACTGGCTGCCAATGGGTGACATTGTCCCAGCACTCAGCCTCCTCTCCAATGGCAATATTGCAGATGTTGATAGTTACCTCACACTTGGATTAGATAAGGATCCAGAATTGCACAATCTTGCATGTCAATACATATGTAATATGTTCGCACAAACTAAATTGTAATTGTAATTTCAAATGTCGTGTTGTTATGTGTTATGTGTATGTAAAATAAATTTTTCATTGATGGTATCATGCAGTCACAGGGTGGACTGAGTCCATCTATGCTGACTCAGTCTGCTTGGTGGCAAAGAGAAACTTTCAAAGTGTTGCATTGTCCATCCCATCATTTCCCCCCCCAATGCCCAATCAACGACTGGTAAAGAAGTGACGCCAACAACTTGTGGTCCTCTTGCATATGTTGACTCTTGTCTTGCTTTGCTGTGAAGCATATATACAACTCCTCCAAGCCATCTGTCCTCATCATATTCCATATCACACATCAGCATTAACTGGGGCTGCATGGGTTCATGAACTACTCACTGGCCATCCAGAGTGCATTCGGAGCAAGCTTGGAGTACATAAACATGTCTTTGACACCCTCCGGCGGACCATCCAAAACCTCAGTGTTGCCTCATCATGACATGTCCTAATTGAAGAACAAATCACCATCTTCCTCTATACAGCTGTTACAGGGCTGTCATCAACTCATGTCAGAGAGCGTTTCCAGCGGTCACCCTGCACCATTTCAAAGTACATATCACTTGGGTTTCTTCACACTTGTTCTGACAGGCAGTTAGGTATTTTAAAAATATTCTTGGAGTTCTCTCAAGCCCCCCCTTCTATACCACATTTGTGCAGCTCCCTGACACCAATTCGCCCTCTCATCCCTTTATCCAAAGTAACCCCAAGCTCTATCCATATCTCAAGGATGCCCTAGGTGCTGTCAATGGCACACATATCAAGTGTTCTGCCACTGCTGACGAGTGTGACATGGCAAGGAACCACAAAGGAGTAATCACACAGAACTGCCTTGTGGCATGTTCTTTTGACCTCCACTTCACCTATCTCCTGACTGGTTGGGAGGTTCCACTGCTGATGTGACACTCTTCCTTGATGCATGACTTTCTGATTTTTTTATCCCAAGCAGAAAGTATTATCTCGGCGATGGAGGCTTTGCCTCATCAGATGTACTTCTCACCCTTATCGAGGCATGCAGTACCATCTCGCCAAATGGGGTCATGCAAACACAAGGTAATGTTTCTTGTCTCCTGAGTTTTCTCACTGACATTTGTCCCAGGCCATGCACACATGAGGAGTTGTTCAATCTGCATCATGCTCAAGCTTGCAATGTTGTAGAATGCATCTTTGGAATCCTCAAGCAACAGTTCCAATTACTCAATCGTCCCCTTAACTATAACATGTCAATTCAGGCGCACATCCCAGCTGCGCTTGCAGCACTGCACAATTTTATTCATGAGTATGATCCTAGGGAGATTTCTGCCTTTGATGATGTGGCTGAGCTCCACATGGGCTCTCAAAATGAGGAGGAGGCTGGTGAACTTGCTGAAGGCCCAGTGACACAGCATGAGAGGGAGCATGCGAATCGCAGGTGAGACAGAATTGCTGGTGACATGTGGGAGCAATATGTGAGAATGAGAATTTGAAGGGCACATGTTGACTAGCATAGAATTTCATGTATGTACAAACTATGCCCTCCACATCGCCATCTGGCCAACACAATGTAGAAATATTTTTTTTACAAATCATGTGTTACCTCATGTGAATATGCACACATGCAAATATGCAATCACAACAAGCAAATTTGCAAATCTGGTGGGAAAGAGCTCATAATTATAATTAAAGAAACTCATATTAGTTAATCAAGTTATCGTTCATCACGCCTGTGACTCCTGTCACCCCGGAAAATACTGAAATCCAAGTTCAAGTTCAAGATTCAAGAATTCTTGGTTGGTAAACGGGGCCTAAGGTTCTACTGTCAAAGTTTCAAGGCAATCTGTTGAGAAACTGTTCAGATATAGCAGTTATATTTTTGCACTCGAAATGACATCCAAAAATGGCAAGTGCAAGGTCACATGAAAATGACAGTAAAACTCACAAAACAATATAACTAAGAGAGAGAAGCACACATATCCATGGCTGAATCACTGAACATTGAGCATTGGATGCTGGACAGTGAACCCTGGGTGTTTATTGGTGCATGTCATGGTGAGGCAAATTGTTTGATCAGTTGGTGACATTGGTGATACATATGGTCCAGAGAAATATATTCTAAATCTAGACTAGGTAGTACCCATATGATAGCCATAAACCACCATCAACTAATGGGTCTCAATGGGTAATACCCATCCCACACCCATCCCATATAAACTCTGCAGCAGTCAGCAAATGGGACAGGTACATGTCCTGTAATATGGGACCCATACACCCATAAGACCACAGGTACAGTGCACAGCCCTAGGCATCCCTAGTCAGCACCCAAAACTTGACATGTCAAGAACTGAATATTGGGCTCCCATATTTTAGCTGCACCTAGAAACAGTATATAAGGTTCTACTGTCAAAGTTTCAAGTCAATCTGTTGAGAAACTGTTGAGATATAGCTGTTTTAATTTCACACTCAAAACAACATCCAAAAATGGCAAATTCAAAGTCACGTGAAAGTGACAATAATCACCTGCCTGCAGTAGAATCTTATCTCAGGACACTTATTTCTCACAATCGCCCATGTTGTTCAGTGCATTGCAACAGTCTCGTTCCTCATTTGTCGTTTGGATTTCGCCTGTGCTCTCATTCCATGTTCTCCAGCATCAGTAAAGATGGATTTTAGTTTCCATCGGTTTCTCACCTCAGGAAACTGAAAAAAACCAGTGGAAACCAGGAAACCGGGAGACTGGGAAACCCATGTCTGGTTTCCCGGAAACAACCTGAGAGTATCTTTCATGGAAACCTAAGAAACTAACAGAAACCTGTTGAAAGTATGGAAACTGGTAGAACTATAGTATAGTTGGTCAGAAATAGGGTATATGTTGTTTCTACTTGTAATTTCGAGCTGGTATGGATCTAAGCCTTTAGGGGACTCTCAGGTATATACAGATCAGCATGGAATGCAGATATCATCAAGGCATCAGCACAATGAAGGGATTCATTGTCACCATCGTTGTCTGCACATTCCAGTGCAAGGTGGCAGCGTTGCTCACCCAGATGGTCGATGTGACCATAGAAAACTTGAATTGTTTTCCAGTGTGCTTCATGATGTCTACCAGGTTTCCCAGTTTCTAGGTTTTTGGTTTCCGGAAACTGGGAAACCAGCGGAAACCAACAAAAACCCCGGAATTGTTGAACCGGAACCCGAACGGATCAAAGAAGGCGAAGACCTTCATACAAGGTTCAAGATCCGCTCATAGATGTTACATGTTAGACAGAACTTTAGTATATGCGCTTATGGCAATAGGGTTACACATACTACGCTATCTATCACAAGATGCAGCCTTATGCTGTGTCTAGAACTGTTTCCACATCACGCGTCACTGAATGCGCGATATAGTGGACACCTGTAGTCACCTCTTTTGGACTTAGGAACAGCCCTGGGTCATAGAGGTATAAATACCATACATGTAGACGAGTATACACATCGCTCTACACCCCAATATCACTTGAGCATTAGCACAACCTCTAAGGTGGGTTGCTTGGCCTGTTAGCTGCGCTCTATGCTGCGCAACAGGTTATGGGCCCTGCAAGCCATGCGCCTTCATCGGCTGCAACGATGGCGAAGCATCCCTGAAGCCTGCATGCTGCGGCAAGCTAGTCTACCCTATGGGGAGACTATGTCAGCTTGTCTAAATACAAAACTCTTACTGACGACCTCTAAGCCCCTTTCTAACAGCTAAAATGTCGTCGTCTCAACCCTCTGCCCCTGTTGTCCCCATCCTTGATGGCGCAAACTACGGTATTTGGTCAAAGGCTATGAAAGCCTACCTCATGTCCATTGGACTGTGGGGTTATTGCAATGGCACTTTTGAATTGCCAGTCCTTCCTGGACTTCCTCAGGGCACCTCTTGCCAAAGAGATTGCTGCCCAGGCTGCCGCTGTCGTAGTCCTGAGAGAATGGAACAAAGGAAATGATATGGCAGTTCGGTCATATGGTCCTAAGATTGAGCATCGCGATCCAACAAGATCTTACGTCTTTGGATAACGCTGAGACTATCTGGAATCGCCTTGAAACCCTTTATGGCACGGCAACAACAGTTAGCATCTATAAGGACTTCAAAGAAGCCATCTCCATTCACATTAACCCGAGCCAACATCCTGGCCCACAAATAGATCGGATACACGCTGCATTCCAGCGTCTTACCTGCCTCCTCCCTTCCCATCCCTGACACCCTGCAGGCGCTCATCATGCTTGCTGCCATTCCCCAGAAATGGGAAATGCTTGTCCATATTGTTACTCAGAACTATGAAGTGGCTGACCTTAACACTAAGGACATCTGAGAGGCAATCGTCTCTCAATATCAAACTGAGATCAATCGCGGAACAGGCAAGAAGCACAGCGCGCAGAAGCTTTCAGCTGTCAAGCACAAGCATGGTGACCCTTCCTTCTCCAATCAGCTGCAGGGCAATAAGCCCAAGCGCGATGAAGATAAGGACAAGTGCCAGCGCGGTAAGCACGGCGGCAAAGGAAAAGGGAAAGGCAAGGAGAAAGCTGATCAAAGCCATGGTCCCGGACATTCTCATATTGCGGACGTTGCCGCACTCCCACTCCCGACCATTACTACTATCGCCCATCTGGGTCCTTCGGGGATCCAACAACATACTGTCCCGACTGCGACTGACCCTCGCAAACACACTCATGGCCCTTCACAAGGCCTTAAACAAAGCGCTTGATCTTGCTGACGATCTTGGGGTAACTCCCACTATACAGACAGTCAAGACCCTCGAGCAACAGATCTTGACTCAATCCGCTGCCTCGTCAAGTGCAGTCAAACTGTCACCGACTGGGGGCAGTGTCGCTGACAAATTGTTTCACGCGCGAGACGTGCGCACTGAGTCAAGCAAGACGTTAAGTTCTCGCGAAGTTCGGGGATCTCGGCAACGACACAGCTGAAGCTAGTGTGTTCCGCGGAGAGGAAGTATGACAGAAAAGTCTTCGCGTTCGAAGACTTTAGAGAGTGGAAAGTGTTTTCGAGTCGATTGCTTGATTCCCTGCAAGCCTACAGTCCCGAAGCTAGAATCCAGTGATATTTCACAAGAGAACAAGCTTAGGGCTTGTTCTCTGTTACTGACAGGTTTATATAGACAATTATGTCCTATATCAAATAGCAGACATGAGGTAGCAGTGAGACGATCGAAACTAGAACATGCTGGAAAGTAGTGGTACACGCGAGGCTAAGTGAGTCATACGAACACATGGGAATCGTGAGGCTTGTCCGGGTAGGCTTGTCCGGTTGCCGATTCGGTCCAAGGAACTGGTACTTGTGACATTACCCCTTTGTTAACGTCTAGGCAACATAGGGGATGACGGTAGAGCGACAGTGGTGGGTATGGAAGTGGATTTGGTCACAAGGGACTCGACATATTCTCTCGGGTCTGCATCGTCGATGGGGGCTTCTGCAGTAGTCGGCTGTGTGTCCTTGACGATTGCAAAGGATACAGACGGCGATTTTGGAGCATTCGAAGGTGTCGTGTCCTCCGTCTTGGCACCATCCACATTTATTAGAGAGCCAAGGGGAAAATTGATACCATGGATCTTGAAGAGCCTGTTTGGCGTCCAGATGCTCTTGTTCAGTAAGTTGGGGCATGGTTCCGAATAGGACTTGCGGTTCAAGGCAAGCTTTAGCGTTAGCTCTGGCCAGTTTAACCTCTGAATCTCTTACTTCCCATACCATGTCGTGGTATCTTTCTCGAGCGGTGACGAGGGAGTTTGCCATCTGTCGTGTTTTCTTTATGGCAAATCGATAACGACGTACTTCAGCTTCCAACAATAAGTCCTGTTCGAACCTAAGTGCCTCATCGATAGCTTTAGTGTGTCTGAGCCCTTCTTTGAACAGAAAGGCGTCCTTTTGTGTAAGGAGGGGACGAGGGTAAGGGTCGGCTCAAGCTCGGATGGGGATGCGGTGAGTAGGACATCCAGGGCCGTAAGTGGCCAGGAGGGAAGGGAAACCATGTGTGATATCAGGGAGAACGAAGCAAGGGGGGAGCGTATCATCTTCATTGCCTGGATCGGGGATTAGTAAGTCTAGTCCGAGATCTCCTTCTTCCCATCCTTCTCCAAGTTGTTCTAATTCTGAGGGCTGGATGTTGTTAGTGGGTGGTTCGTAGATGGGAGGTGGTGTCCTTTCGCGGTTTGTTGGGGTGAAGTTTTCATTGAGTAAAATGACGGTGGGGGTCTGTTCAATGATGGGGGAATCGATGCGTGGAGGAATTGGAATGGGGTCAGGTGAGGGAGTGTGAATGTGGTAGGAAGGGCTACGGGTTCTGATAGGTGAACTCGTTCCTAGTGTGGGGGATCGATTGCCAAAGGCACGTAGTATGGTGGTAAGGGAATCGTCTTCCCATAGTTCGCGTGCTTGTACAATCATCGCGGCGTGTTGTGCGGCGCGTCGAATGAGTATTCTGGTGTTGATAGTGGCCGCTGTTGAGGGGGAGGGTTCTCTGGACAGCAGCAAGTGGATGAGTGTAGGGGAGTACGGAGGGGTAGGTACGAGAGTGGCAGTGGAAGCAGTGGGCGAGTTCTGGGTGGATGACATGTTTGGGGGAGGCGAAGTGGTAGGGAGTGGTTATTCGTGAATGGCGTCTTTTATGCTTGGGGTCGTCCAGCCGAAGCGGAGTAGTAATCTTTTAGAAGTTCTGGAGCGTTGAGGTCACGATGGTCGACCCATGAGTCGTCTGAAGTGGGGTATCCTTTCCAGTGTACGAGGTATTGAAGTTTACATGTCCGTCCGAATCTTCTTGTGTCTAGAATCGCTTCAATTTCGTATTCTTCCTCGTTTTCGACGGTTGGTGGAGGTCGTGTAAATGGCGTGCCGTATTCTTCCGTCTCCTTATAAGGAAGGAGTAGGTTGACATGGAAGACATCGTGTATCTTCATCGATGGTGGGAGTTGTAATTGATACGCAACTTTGGAAATTCTTTTTGTGATGGGAAATGGGCCGTATCTTTTAGGCATCAACTTGCGTGTTCCTCGCGTTTTGAGGTTCTTTGCTTCTAGCCATACGAGGGTTCCTTCTTCCATTTCCTTAACGTCTGGTTTTAGGGGTTGTTGTTTGCGTTCTAGAAGTTGTTGAGCGTCTAGTCTTGCTTCTTCTAGTAATTTTAGACGATCGGTGGATGAGGGTATGTTGTTGTCTTCTAGATTGATGTTGATTTGGGGTTTGAATCCCATGAGGAGTTCGTGTGGTGATCTTTGTGATGTTTCATGTTTCCACGAGTTGTGTGCGTATTCTGCTAGAGGAAGCATTTTTGCCCTGGAATGAGGATGAGTCGTGGTCCAGGGTCTTAGATATTGTTCTAGCCATGCGTTCATTCGTTCTGTTTGTCCGTCTGTTTGAGGGTGGAACGCGGTGGACATGTTTTGTTTGATCCCTAGGTTTTTGCATATGGCTTTGGAGAAGTTTGATGCGAATCGGGGGTCTCTGTCGGAGATGATTCTCTTGGGAATTCCAAACCAAGGCACGAGGTGTTTTAGATACTCGTGTGCAACACCTGTTCCGTCGATCGTTTTGTTACATGGGATGAACTTTGTTGCTTTGGAACATCCTTGATCGACTATGGTGAGGACGCTGTCAAATCCTTCTGATTTAGGTAGATCGGTAATGAGGTCCATTGATACGTTGTAGCGCGTCCGGTGACGTGCGAGTGAGATCGTAAGGCTGACCGGTCCAAGCAGAAAGAGTAGAGGAGGGGGGGAGAGGAGGAACAAGTGGTCGTGCGCAGTCGTTCTGGTTCAGGCAGAGGTGGACAGATGAGGGGGAAAAGATTCTGATTCCACTGGACTTCTCTTTTTTACTACAAGGTAGCTAGGTGTTTTATATACAAGAAGGGGAGTAGTAAGAGGGGGCATGTAATGAAAGGAAATGAGATGATAAAAGGAAGTAGAGTCTTGAAAGGCAATCGAGACCGGGCGAGGCGGTCTAGGCGATCGTGAAAGGCTCGACGCGGAAACGCGTCGCGTGTGCCGGAGCGTGGGGTGCGTGCGCGTATGGCGATGGGTGGGCGATGCGGTCGTCCGGGTCTTGACGTCGGGTGTGAGGTGGTAGGCGTGCTCGTGAGGTCGGTGCGTGGTCGGTGGCAAGGGCTGCAATGCGGTCGGTGGTGGACAGCCTGGCACGCAATCGTGTCTTGTGAGCGTTTGGCATACGCGTGGTTGGTAGAAAGGGCTTGAAGTTGGGCACAAGAGAGGTCGCGGGTGCGTGCGTGTGTGTGTGCAGCTGTTGGCAAGGGATGAAAGCGAGCTGAGGCAAGGGAGAGGATAGGCGTCACGTCGTGTCGCGTCGCGTTTCCGCACGTGATTTCGTGGCCAGCCATAATCCTCCTTACAACGTATTGAAAGGGGCCTTGTTCAACATGTGTGTCGAGTGGAAAGGTCGTGGCTTTCTTTCTGGGTATATTGGTTTTGGACTCTTGACATTTGGCACAACCTTTGACGTATTTTTCTACGAATTGTCGTAGTCTAGGTCCTTCGTAATGTTGTTTGACTAAGTTCCAAGTATTTGCTATTCCAGGGTGTCCTGCAAAGGGGGTGTCATGGAATTGTCTTAGAATTTCTCGTCGTTTGTCAATTTTGTCTGGTAGGTAAGTTTTTCTTGCAAAGATTTCAGGCGGTAGTAGTGTGGTTTTTTGTTCTCCTACCCCTTTGTTAAGGTCTTTGCGACGAGAAAGTGTATCGGCGATGGTGTGTGTGTGTCCAGGGACGTGTTCCATAGTGATGTTAAAGTCTTGCATATATTGCATCCACCTGGCTTGTCGTCCCGTTAATTTTTGTGGTTCTTTAAAATATGTAAGGTTCTTGTGGTCGGTTCTTATCCTAACTGGTTTATCGGCTCCTAGGAAGAATGGTTGTCCGCTTTTCAGTCCAAAGATTACTGCTGCTAGTTCTTTATCGTGGGCATCGTAATTTCTTTCTGCATTTAGTAATGTTCTGGAATAATATGCGATTGGGTGCAGACCGTCTTCATATTCTTGAGATATGACTGCTCCTACAGCGAATCCCGATGCGTCGGTGTCCATTATAAATTGTTTTGTCCAATCTGGAGTACGGAGTATCGGATAGGATATGCAGGTTTCTTTCAGGGTTTGAAAGGCTTGATCTTCCTTCATTGTCCATTCCCATTGTTTATTCTTTTTTGTTAGATCGTTCAGTGGTCTGGCTTTTATCGAAAAGTTAGGTATAAAATTCCGGTAGAAGTTACAAAATCCTAGAAAACTTCTGACTTCCTTCAATGTTGATGGTGTCGGCCAGTCTTTAATTCCTTTAACCTTGACAGGGTCCATAGTTATCTTGCCTTCTCCTATGATTACTCCGAGGTATTCTACCTTTGTTTTGTGAAATTGACACTTTTCCGGTTTGAGGTAGAGATCGTGTTGCTTCAGTTTGGACAATATGTGGTTGACCTTGGACGTGTGTTCTGTTTCATCATTTTTGGTAGCAATGATAATATCGTCCATGTAGATCTTTAGCCATCCTTGTGCGAGTTCTTCTTGGAAAATGTCGTCCATCATTGTTTGGAAAGTAGCCGGGGAGTTTGTCAATCCAAAGAACATTACCGTGGGTTCGAACAGTCCGTCGCTAGTTTTGAAAGCTGCTTTCCATTCGTCTCCTTCCTTGATTCGAATGTTGTTTGTAGCCCCATCTAACGTCAAATTTAGTAAAAAGTTCTTTCCCCGCTAAGGCGTGAATGAGTTCTGGGATCAATGGCAGCGGGTATACGTTGGGTATTGTCCATTTGTTTAGGTTTCTATAGTCTTGCACTGGTCGGAATTTGCCATCTTTCTTTTTATGAGGAAGAACCCGCTGGCATATGGTGAGTTAGACCTTCTTATCCGTTTAAGTCGTAAATTTTGTTCGAGAAATTTCCCCTGTTCTTCTTTCTCCTTAGGTGAGAGGGGGTATACTCTGCAATTAATTGTTGTTGGGGCGTCTTGTTTTAGGTCAATGGCGTGATCCCATTTTCTCGGTCCAGGAAATCTTTCCGATTCTTGTTCCATAAACACCTGTCCGTATTGATGGTATCGATGAGGGACTATCTCTTGCCAAGTTTTTGATTTTTCCTGCATCTGTGATTCCGCCAACTGTTGTGCGATAGTTGTTTTGTTTAACCGGGTTTGCAGCCATAGTTCATCACCTTCTTCCCAGTCTTTTAGTGTTTGATCCAAGCTGGGGTTTCCTGGTTTCCTTTAAGAGTGACTCTTCCCATGATGGTTCCTTTAGACCAATTTATTCTTGGATTGGTCGACTCTAGGAATGGATATCCTAGGATGATGTCATCTTGTCCTATGTCTGTAACCAGGAATTGATGTATGTGTTTTTGTCCCAACAGTTTTAATTCCAATTGGGCAGTTTGAGTAACTCTTCCTGAACGATTGAGTGTCCCGTCGACGTTTTTGACGTTTCTGGCCGGGGTCAACTCCTTTGTTTGTAAATGTAGCTCCTTTATCGTTTTGGGAGATATGAAGCATTCAGTAGCCCCACTGTCTATTAGGGCTTTTCTTTCGGCTTTGTTCGACCCAATGTAAATAGTAGTCATCACTGATATTGACTTTCTTTGAGACTTGTACATGGGATCAATACCTAAAGCTCGAGCAATCGCCGTTATGCTCAAGCGTCTGAAAAATCCTGCTCTTTGTCCTCTTCATCTCCCATTAAAGCCTTAATGAAGGCTTCCCTTTCTTCTACCGAAAGCGCTTTTGCTGCCTTTGCTGCCTTTGCGACCTTGTCGGTTGTGTCTTCCTCGACTATTTTCTACAGTGGAGGGTTCGGACGTGATGGTGGTCGTGTCGGTGGCACGTACACGAGTCATGTCGCATTTCGGCTTTGTGGGGCAGTCACGAGCCAGGTGTCCTCGAAGGGAGCAGTGAAAACACCTTCCTTCTTCTCGGTGTTTTTGTTTCTCGGCTTCGGTGACTGCCTTGCGAGCGGCGCCTGCGCTGGTATCCATTGCATTCGGGTCGCGCGGTGGGAGGCATGGACGTGCGGGTGTGGCGTTGTTTTGATTGTTCCCGCGGTTGGCCCAGGCCGAGTTAACGAGTTGTCCCCAAGGTCTATTGTTTTGAGGCTGGTTGAAATTGCGTCCGCGTGTGCTAGAATGGTCGGACAAGATTGCGCGTTTGCGCATCCAGACCCTATGATGTTTCTGTGCTGCCGCAACCCAGTCCATAAAGGAGGTGGGGTCTTCGAGATCGAGGCATGATTCGACTAAGGATCGTGGGAGTCCCCACACGAATAGCCTCATGACTGTTGGTTCGTCGACATCGAGCCCTGCTCGTCTAGCCAGCAGTTGGAACTCAGATATATAGTCGTCAAGTAGGCCATCTTTCATTTTCAATTCTTTGAGTCGATCCTGGGCCTTCTCGCGTTCTGCGTAGTCGGTGAACGCGTGGCGGAATTGCTGTCGCATGGCTTCCCATGCTGTCAATCCGAGTGGGATGTTAGTGGGGTCGTTCTGTACGTCTTCGAGCCACTGGTCCATGGCCTCGAGCCATCCTTCGACTTTGGGTCCCTTCATTAATGAGAGAAAATATGCACATTTCTTGATGGGATCCCTGGCAATCTTGCTGTCATGGTTCATGGACATGAACCTGTTGAACGCGACCAAAAATGCATGTGTGCGCGCGCGGTCGCCATTGAAAAAGTCGGGGGGGATTCCCTCGAGTTTCCCGTTGTCGGGGCCGCGTGCGTTGCGGTCGCGGTCTGCGCACGTATCGTAGTCGTCGGGGTCGGGGTCGGGGCTCAGGGGTCGTATTCCGCAGCCTCCCATTCCGGGGAATGAGGCGCGAGTGGGGGGTAGTGCCATCCCAGACGACGCGGGTTGTGGTTGGCTTGGGTCGGGGTCAGCGGCGGCGGCGAAAACGTTCGTCGTTGTCGTTGGTTCGAGCTCCATCGGAGTGGTGGTGGGAGCTGGTCCTGGCGTGGGGGCGTGGCTTGGAGCTCTGGATCTAGGGAGGGGGGCTCCTGAGGCTGTCAATGTGGTAATATTGATGCCTCTGAGAGGGCTTTGTTGAAGCCTGAAGGCCAGTCGAGCGACGCGCGTCGCTTCCCATGAGTCTCCTCGCCTTTCAATTTCGAACCAGAGACCGTAGAGATGACCCAGGGCGACCTTGGCACCCATCCAGTTGGCATAGTACCCAGTCCATGGTACACTATCTTTCTGTATAGTATAGAACTCGACGCCGTCGTCGAACATAGTGATGCTGGGGACATTCTTTTCTTGATCAGGCAGCAATTCAAAGGGGCATTTGAGGGCGGCCAGTCCTTCAATGGTTGGGACTTGGTACCCTTTGGTCTTCCAGTCTCGAGTTGTAGTCATGTTGGAAGAAATCAATATATTTCTCGGTAAGCGTGTGGTTCGGGGTCAAGGGTTCGAGTGGTAAGCTTGTTCTAATGTCACCGACTGGGGGCGGTGTCGCTGACAAATCGTTTCACACGCGAGACGTGCGCACTGAGTCGAGCGAGACATTAAGTTCTCGCGAAGTTCGGGGATCTCGGCAACGACACAGCTGAAGCTAGTGTGTTCCGCGGAGAGGAAGTATGACAGAAAAGTCTTCGCGTTCGAAGACTTTAGAGAGTGGAAAGTGTTTTCGAGTCGATTGCTTGATTCCCTGCAAGCCTACAGTCCCGAAGCTAGAATCCAGTGATATTTCACAAGAGAACAAGCTTAGGGCTTGTTCTCTGTTACTGACAGGTTTATATAGACAATTATGTCCTATATCAAATAGCAGACATGAGGTAGCAGTGAGACGATCGAAACTAGAACACGCTGGAAAGTAGTGGTACACGCGAGGCTAAGTGAGTCATACGAACACATGGGAATCGTGAGGCTTGTCCGGGTAGGCTTGTCCGGTTGCCGATTCGGTCCGAGGAACCGGTACTTGTGACACAAACTCCCATCGCCCGTCCGTGACCCTATGGATCAGGATGATGGCGACTTCACGCAAACAAACACATTGGATTTATTTGACATATATGACGGTATCCCAGAAGGTGCTGCCACCCCTGAGCATGCTCCGACTCCGTCGGATGAAGTGCTTGATTGGGACAGCGACCCCGAAGATAACGAAGCGTGCGTGCGCCTCCCTCTCTCCTTTCACTTGCTAAAGAACTTATTAGCATCTCCCCAGCCCCAAAGCGGGCTAGATATGTCTAATAAATGTTTGCTTGTATCGTATAATGTACAAATTAGCGAAGGGACTACTTCCCTTCAAAGTGAATGTAACAAAAACTGTTCAAGATGTAGAGGAAAGCACGACTTGAGTAAAATTGGATCCTTATGGCTCCTTGACTCTGGCACGTCTGCACACTTCACCTTCGAAATAAAAGATTTTATAGAGTATACGCCGGCTTTGCCACACGAAAGATCCCCTGTTAAAACTGCCGATAACACTATATATGTGGAAGGCAAAGGCGCTGTGTTGCTTCGGCACACTGTCAACTCTAAAACGGTTGTCACACGCATTTCTCCTGTTCTTTATATTCCGAAAATTAACACTCGGATATTATCTATGGGGGAGTTTTTACAACAAGGGATGCATGCATTAGGGAATAGAAATCATATTTCCCTATGAGAGGACGGACGTATAATCCTGTCCTCTTACCCCTTATTCCCGGGTCAAACCACGTACTGGTTAGACGCCTCAATTGAAAGCGCTGCAAGCGCATTCTCTTATCTACGCGGTAGATTATGATGTCATTCACCGACACCTTGGCCACCCATCTAAGGATGTCATAACACGTGCAAAGACACATACCAAGGGTCTCCATGAAGACCTGAAAATCCCTCAGGAACAGCTGGTATGTCCTGGCTGCGTGCAAGGCAAAATGCCTGCATCTGCGCACCCCCCTTCTGAAACTCATGCTTCCTGCACCTGTTCGAGTGTATTCACTCGGACCTTAAGAGTTTCCCTGTGAAGTCGTATCATAAGTACGAATATTTTGTCAGCTTTATTGACGATTATTCCTCCTATGCATGGATCACACTCTTAAAAAATAAAAAGTCGACCATAATGGCCGTCAAGCAATTCCTTGCTATGGTCAAGAACCAATATAAAGCAGGAATCAAAGAGTGGATGTCTGATGCTGGTGGAGAGTACAAATCCGAGGCCTTTGACAACGTCCTAAAGGACGAAGGAATCAAAATCCTGCAAAGTGCCCCTTACACTCCACAACAGAATGGACGCGCAGAGCGCTTTATGTGCACTGTAATGGACAAAGCTCAGGCAATGCGCCTTGAAGCTTGTCTACCTCCCTCCTGGTGGGAATTTGCAGTGAATCATGGGACATATTGTTACAATAGGACACCTGCCAGACGCCTTCAATGGCGTACACCCTACGAAGTCCTAAAGAACGAGGTCCCTGATATCTCACATCTCAGAGTATTTGGTTGCGGTGCATATGTGCACATACCAGAAAAGCGTCGAGTCAATAAGCTTTCGCCTAAAAGCGAGCTAATGATCTACCTTGGTCACACTGAGGGGATCAAAGCCTCACTCTTCATGATGTTGAAAATAGACGCAGTATGTGTGATTAGATAGCAGCAGATGATAAGATCGCAGGCAGATCTATCAGACAATAGTTCAGTTTGGTTGACACAAAACTTATATAAATAATGTACCTATCAGACAATAGCTACAACGCGTCGTTAGTACTGTGAGATAAGATGTCATAGTGTAAATACTCACTTCAGTTTGGTTGACACAAAACTGAAGTGATCTACGTACTTTGTGGCGTTCTTAAGTACCTGAGACCGCCACTAGATGCAGTACAGTTAACTACCATCACAGGATCACTAAGTAAGTCCGAGGATCAGTTGTAAGTAGCTACCGATTGTCCTAAATCACTCTATCAATGTAACTAACGCTGTGCTGCAGCGTATGAGCTGAGCCGGTGATGCCCGGTCCGGGTGATCCGACGCGTCAGCGCATCCGAGTTGTGATCACATCACAACACACCTGAGACTCTGGGCAGTGCAGATCTCAACATCCCCCTGTGATTAAGGCAGTCGGTAGATTAGATCAATTAAGACCCAACCCATCGATGAAGGTCCGGAGCAGCGCGTGAGTATGCGGCTTGGTGAGACCATCTGCAAGCATCTCTCCTGTGGGAGTACGGATAAGTATGATCAGTCCGTCCTCAATGTATTGGCGGATGGCGTGATGCTTGATAGGGATATGCTTCAACCGTCTTCCGGTGACTGGGTTGAGCGCGAGGTCAACGGCGCCTTTGTTATCACCATGAAGCGGAATCGGATCGGAGATCTGATAGCCAATCTCGGAGAAGAAGCTCTGATACCACACAGCTTGATTAGCTGCGTCGGCTAAGGCCATGTATTCAGCTTGAGTGGTACTTTGGGCAACAGTCTTCTGTTTGCGTGAGGTCCAGGAGATCGCAGCGCTGGAAAGTAGAAAGACATAGCCCGAGGTGGAACAGTAGTCATCTGCATTGTCTCCGAGGCTAGAGTCAGAGTACCCATGTAATCTGGTATCGCGTGCGCCATCATAACGCAGCTTTAGATCTGAAGTGCTGTTAAGATAAGATAGTACATATTTGGCAAGGCGTAGATGATGCGATGAGGGATTGGATGAGTATTGGGCAAGTCGAGAGACTGCAAATGATATATCTGGTCGTGTCCCAATCTGCACATAGAGAAGGCTGCCAATGATGTGTTGAAAATGCTTTATTTCATCAGGCGTTGCCTCCCCGGAGTGCTTGACCAAGTGGACATCTGCCCCAGGAGGGCAGCGGAGTGCGGACCGGATTGGAATCCGCCATCCTGAAGCGATTGACGATCTCCGAGATGTACCTAGATTGATCAATGTCTAGTCGCTTAGCCGAGCGATCACACGTGACACGAATCCCAAGATAGGAGTCGATCTCGCCTAGATCAGTCATTTCATAGCGCATGGACAATGAATTCTTAATGTCTGCAATCAGTGGGAGTGAATCGCCTAAGATGGTGACATCATCGACATAGAGGATAATGATTATGGTTCCCCCCGCGTCTTGGCGATGATAAACCCCAGCATCTGAGTGCGTGCGCGTGAAGCCGAGCCCAGTGAGAACTCCATGAAACTGTAAGTTCCATGCACGTGAGGCTTGTTTGAGGCCGTAGAGAGCCTTCTTTAACCGACAGACTTTGTCTTTTTGTTCCGGAGTGATGAAACCTTGTGGTTGCTCCATGTAGATCTCTTCCTCCAGTGTGCCATTAAGGAACGCCAACTTGACGTCCATTTGATGGATCTCCCAATCCTCTAGCATGGCCAACGCTAGGAGCAGTCTCAAAGACTCAAATCTGGCAACTGGTGAGAAAGTTTCATCATAATCAATCCCCTCCACTTGGGTGAACCCCTTTGCGACTAAACGCACGCGAAATCTACCATCAGATTTGCGTGCAAACACCCATCGAGATCGCACGGCCTTGCGGCCCAGCGGCAGATCTACAAGCTCCCAGGTACCATTCTTAGCGAGTGCATCAATTTCATATTGACACGCGGTTCTCCATTGATTGGCGGAGTCCGAGGACATCACTTCCCGAAACATAGCCAGGAGTGATCGCCTCTGCCGTCACTAATAGTGCTGTATGCGATAGGCGCCCCCCCGCATTTGCGTTAGAAGTGAGAAATCTAGGATTAGAACGCGGGTTAGGGCGAAGACGCCTAGGTGAGGGCGGACGCGGTGGACCAAAGGATGGTCCCGGCAATGCTGAGTGAGGCTGGCGCAAGCGGACTTGGTGCACAGGCTGAACGCGGCGTGGCGGAGTATGTGGAAAGGGCTGAGTGGGAGGGGTAAGGTAAAGTGAATTAGGTGTAGTGGGATCTAGTGGGGTTTCTGGAGGTGCAGGACTAAGTCCGCAGCCATCCGGTTCGTGCGGAAGTGGGGCAGTGAAAGAAACCGGTCCCGTGAAGACCAAGGGTTGTGCAGGAGGAGGAATGTCAGTAAGTTCTCCCCTAGCAGGCAGTATGCGCTCATCGAAAGTGACATCACGCGATAAGAACAGCTTTCGGGTGGATTGATTCCAGAGTCAGTAACCCTTAGATCCAGACTTGTACCCAACAAAAATCATCTCGACCGATCTCGGATCGAGCTTCTTTCGTTTGTTAGCAGGCATGTGTACATACGCCTTACATCCAAAGACGCGGAAATAGGAAACGTCTGGAACTTGTCCATCCGTCCAGACTGAGTGAGGTGTGTTCCACCGGAGAACGCGTGTAGGAGTGCGATTGTAGATATGGACTGCTGTGTCAGTAGCAAGCTCCCAGAAACCCAGAGTAAGACCAGCGCCATGTAGCATAGCGCACATCTTGTCTTCGAGGGTCCGGTTCCATCTCTCCGCTACGCCATTCTGCTGTGGTGACCCTGGCATTGTCAATCTATGCTCAATTCCCTTTTGATCTAAGACCGATCTGAGGGTGCCGGACAAGTACTCCCCTCCGCGATCCGAGTGTAGTGCTTTGATCTTATCATTGGTCTGGTTTTCTGACCACGCGAGATATTTTTTGAACGCATCAGCACACTGATCTTTACTTTTGAGGAAGTACACTACCCCATAACAGGAGTAGTCGTCGATAAATGTTGCCCAATAAGTTGCACCTCGGATCGACCGAGTCTGCATCGGACTGGCTAAGTCAGTATGCACGATCTGTAGATGCCGATCCGATCGCTTAGGCGAAGCCAGGAAAGGAAGTCGCGTCTGTTTGCCGAGTTCACACCCGGGGCAAGGTGACTGATCGCGATCCGCTGAACTAAGCGAGATTCCCTTGACGGAATGAGCGTATTTGATTAGCGCGCGTGAGGACATATGTCCCATGCGCTGATGCCAGATGTTAAGCGGTAGCACCCCCGCCTGCGCGTGTAGGGCCGGAGATGAAAAATCAATATAGAATAGGTTATTCTCCAGGTATCCTTGTGCGACTGTCCGATCTTTGTAGTAGATTTGGCACGCATTTTGGGTAAAAGTGATATGTCCCCCCCTTCGGAGCAACGCGCTGACTGAGAAGTAGCACGCGTCGGCTTCCGGAACATGCATGACATCGGTGAGGGTTAATGGAAACTTCCCAATGCCTCCAGACGGTAGGACGGATACAGATCCGGTCCCAATCTGCTTGATGATAGCATGACCACCGAGGTTAACTGATCCGGTGGCCGGAGCGTAAGTGATGAAGTCGGTCTGGAACGGACTGATGTGATGGGTGGCTCCTGAGTCAATCATCCAGTGCGATCTAGTCGCCGAGTAAAGGGAAATGCGAATGTCATTTTCATCATCCGAGATCTCCGTAATTGTAGCAGTAGTCTCTACTATGTGTGCGTTGACCTTTCTGTTAGTGTCCGCGCCAGACTCCCTCTTTTTCTGCGCCTTCTCCTCCTCATCCTTTTTCTTCTTCCGGCACTCAGGACTCTTGTGACCAGCTTTGTTGCAATAATAACATTTTATTTTGTTTTTATCGCTCTGTTTCTTGACCGGAGCAATTTTGTTAAGGGAAGCGGAGGAGCCGGCCCGACGACTCTCTTCATTGAGAATGTGTTCCTGAATGGCTTTCGGGGAAAGCTTGTTTGGAAGATTAGAGCCGAGGATAGCTTGCATAAGACCAGAGTAAGAGCTGGGAAGTGACTGAATTAGAGTGAGACTGAATTGGAGATCGGTGACGGGCATGTCATTGTTCTGAAGATTGATCCTAGTATCATTCAATTTCTGTAGTTGTGGGAACATCGGGCTGGTGTCATCTAGATCAAAACAGCGTGAAGGCGGTCCAAGAGTTATGTAGGACATAGATCCAACGCCGATGCAAGTAGTCTTAAGTTGTTCCCACTTGAGTTTACAGGTGTCGAACTTGGTGTTATCGCTTATCTCTGCGTATATATCTTTCTGGAGATGGAGCTGGAAGACGCCTAACAGTATATCTTCTTCAACGTCCCAATTGCTATCTCCAGAGGGTTTTGTATCGATAAGATGACGCCGGAAACCATTCATTCGGGTAATGGCCTCGAAGCGAAATGACCAAGTAGTCCAATTTGATGAATCTAAGATCTCCAGGGGCGTTCCCGAGGGGATAGTGAATGTGGGTGCCATATGATGTAATGAGGTGAATTGCCAATCCGGACCAGCGGAGCAATTGTAGCCGGATCAATTAGAGATCAAATCAGTATCTTTGACGCGTGATGTAACTGCGCGCGCGTCAATCCTTTGGTTCCAGGGGCCAAGGGAGTAAGATGTCGTCTGATAACAGAGGTTTGTGGGGAAGGGAGGTGTTATAGGAATAAATGTGTGTGGTGATCTCTGTGGATTTTAGATACAGGCAGGGCCCATAACCTGTTGAAAATAGACGCAGTATGTGTGATTAGATAGCAGCAGATGATAAGATCGCAGGCAGATCTATCAGACAATAGTTCAGTTTGGTTGACACAAAACTTATATAAATAATGTACCTATCAGACAATAGCTACAACGCGTCGTTAGTACTGTGAGATAAGATGTCATAGTGTAAATACTCACTTCAGTTTGGTTGACACAAAACTGAAGTGATCTACGTACTTTGTGGCGTTCTTAAGTACCTGAGACCGCCACTAGATGCAGTACAGTTAACTACCATCACGGATCACTAAGTAAGTCCGAGGATCAGTTGTAAGTAGCTACCGATTGTCCTAAATCACTCTATCAATGTAACTAACGTGTGCTGCAGCATATGAGCTGAGCCGGTGATGCCCGGTCCAGGGTGATCCGATGCATCAGCGCATCCTGAGTTGTGATCACATCACAACACACCTGAGACTCTGGGCAGTGCAGATCTCAACACATGAGGCTCCCAAATAACACGCTTTACACAAATGCTACCGCCCTGTACGATGAGACCCTGTACCCCAAATGCGACAAAGCGCGCACTAAAGATACCACACAGATTAATGAACCGTGTGAGGAACTACCGCAACAACCTGTCGAAGACACCATTCCTGGTGTTGACGACCCATTCCCTACAATTAAAAGTGAGGACGATGAGCAGCCTATACAGGCGCCAGAAGAAGAGGAACGCAAGCAAACGCCCAGCCCCTCCTACACCGTCCCCTCCTCCTGTTGAAGAGCCTGTACCTCTTCGAAGGTCTCAGCGGTTGAGGAAAGTACCTACCCATCCTGGCAACGTCTATGGTGAACGCAGACACCCCACAGAAGTGGAAAAAGATGTTCGGCGCACACGCACATGGAGAACAATGACAGAAAACCAACCCAGTAGCTCCGGTGAGGGTAGTACATCAGGATCGGCCGCACCAGGCCCTTACCCTCCTGTCATCCCTGACGATCAACCGCCGCAAGCCTCTGAGGATGAGGTAGAAGACATTCTATGTCTAGCAAGGGAAGGGGGAGTCAAATTTCTGAACTATCTGCTCGCCCAAGCAGTTCCACTAAGTTCAGATGCACCTGATACTGCGAAGATTCGTGAATGGACCTTTAGGGACATTCTGCGAATGCCAAGTGAACTCCAAAAGGAGTGGAAAGATGCTTGTCGCGAGGAGTTGGAATCCCTCCGCAGACGCAAAGTCTTCAAACTAGTCGATCCTCCCAAGGATCACAAAATAATTAAAAACAGATGGGTATTCGACCTTAAGTCTGATGGTCGTAAAAAAGCCAGACTAGTCGCCAAAGGCTTCTCCCAAGTAGAAGGCATTGACTATGACGAAATATTCTCACCCGTGGTACGGTTTGAGACAGTCTGCCTGATGATTGCACTCGCAGCGCTCAAAAACTGGCACATTAGCGGACTAGACATCAAGACTGCCTTTCTCTATGGTGAGCTCGATGAAGAGCTCTATATGGAGCAGCCTGAGGGCTTCAAAATAAAAGGCCAAGAGCGTAAAGTCATGCACCTTAAACGCACAATATATGGACTCAAGCAAGCGGCACTTGCTTGGTGGAAAGCCCTTGACAAGTCCATGGCCTCGCTCGGCCTTATTCGCCTTATGTCTGACTCTGGGCTCTTTGTTAGTAAAGACAAGAGCATCATAGCCATCATCTATGTTGATGATGTGCTCTTCTTTGGAGCAGACAAAAAACAAATCAATAAAACAAAGGAGCGCTTTATGAAGCTCTGGGAATGTCGAGATCTGGGCGATGCCCAAGAATTTCTACGCATGCACATTCAACGCAAGTCCGGCCAGATACATCTGGACCAGACTGAATATTTACAGAAAGTGCTGCAGTGTTTCAACTTGCTTAACACAAACTCTGCTCCTACTCCGCTACCAGAGGGCTATCACCCCTCTCCCAACACTTCCGCTGCTGACCCAGCCTTGCTGGTCAAAATTCCAGCAGGTTATAGGATCACTCCTATACATAATGCTTGGAACGCGTCCAGACATAGCCTTTGCTGTCACTAAGTTGTCGCAACATGCTGCCAATCCCTCAGAGGATCATTTAAATTGTGCATACTATATTTGCCGATACCTCTTGGGAACCGCCAATTATGCCTTGGTCTATGATGGACCATCTAATGGCGGCTTGATGGCATATGCCGACTCTGACTGGGCTTCTGATCCGACTAATAGGAAGTCCACTACAGGCTATATGGTGAACCTGGCTGGAGCAATATTTTCGTGGAACTCACGAGCGCAGAAAACAGTCGCGCTCTCCTCCACTGAAGCTGAGTACATGTCGCTCTCTGACACGAGCAGACAATTAGTTTGGATTAAATCCTTACTAACAGAACTTGGCATCAATCTTGCTCCCATCCCACTGTTTGGTGATAACCAAGGCTCAATATTCTTAGCCTCCAACCCTGTACAAGAAAGTGCATCAAACATATTGATTTGCGCTATCACTTCATTCGTGAAGTCATACAAAATAAACAGGTGGAGCTATTCTTTATTGAAGGGGCTAATAACCCAGCCGACATGTTCACCAAGAACCTTGGTCACATCAAGTTCCTCAAATTCAGGGAGCAACTAGGACTAATGTTCTACCCCTGAATGTGGGAAAATGCTCACGGCATCTACCGATGCACTTAGCAAGGGGGAGTGTTGAACCAGAACCCGAACGGATCAAAGAAGGCGAAGACCTTCATACAAGGTTCAAGATCCGCTCATAGATGTTACATGTTAGACAGAACTTTAGTATATGCGCTTATGGCAATAGGGTTACGCATACTACGCTATCTATCACAAGATGCAGCCTTATGCTGTGTCTAGAACATTTCCACATCACGCATCACTGAATGCACGATATAGTGGACACCTGTAGTCACCTCTTTTGGACTTAGGAACAGCCCTGGGTCATAGAGGTATAAATACCATACATGTAGACGAGTATACACATCGCTCTACACCCCAATATCACTTGAGCATTAGCACAACCTCTAAGGTGGGTTGCTTGGCCTGTTAGCTGCGCTCTATGCTGCGCAACAGGAATTTTTTTGGTGGTTTGCTGATGAGTCTCGCCCGATTGGCCGCCCCGCCTAGTTGCTCACAGCCCCCAACTCGACGCAGGCCCTTTTCTCGCCTGTTTTTTCCCTCTTCACGTCTGTACCGAGTTTACTCGTCCCCCTCGGGCGAACAAACCTTTCCTCTTGGCAGCACCGGCACGCTACAGTGCCGACTTACACAGTTACACTGGTAGGCCTAATCTGGAGGGCAGACAATTACACTTGCAACAATTGTCCTTCCTGTCTTTCACAAGAAATGTAATTATATGCGTTGTAAGTAGAACTGGCGCGTAAAATGATGTATTAAATAAGAGCGCATCGCCAGAAGCCAACTCGATGTCATCTTAGCCACTTAGGAAAGCTGCGATAACTGAGTGGGTGGGAAGTGCAGGATAACGGTGCGACCTCGTAAACATAGTACTAGACTAGACTTGTATGAATCCTGACGTTCTGGCCTGCAAGACACGGGGACCCAACAGAGTCTCGTGCTATGAGTGCCATGAGTTTCAAAGACCCACCCATCAATACTGCAATACAAACCATGTCTCGCAATGGCACGGGCTGATGTCCAGTCGCTCTCGAGGGTCTGGATGGCGGCACCAGTACTCGTGTCCCAGATCCGGACTGTGCCATCCTTCGACTCAGAGACAATCCGGGTGCCGTCTGGCGAAAACGCGACAGCTGTGACCGAATCTTTGTGGCCTTCGAGGGTCTTGACAGTGGCGCCAGTACTCGTGTCCCAGATTTGGACTGTGCGATCCCAAGACCCAGAGACAATCAGGGTGCCGTCTGGCGAAAACGCGACAGCTGTGACCGAATATTTGTGGCCCTCGAGGGTCTTGACCGTGGCGCCAGTACTCGTATCCCAGATCCGGACTGTGCCATCCTGTGACCCAGAGACAATCCGGGTGCCATCTGGCGAAAACGCGACAGCTGTGAACGAATATTTATGGCCCTCGAGGGTCTTGACGGTGGCGCTGGTACTCGTGTCCCAGATCAAGACTGTGCGATCCTCTGACCCAGAGACAATCCGGGTGCCGTCTGGCGAAAACGCAACAGCTGTGACCGAATATTTGTGGCCCTCGAGGGTGTTGACCATGGCGCCAGTACTTGTGTCCCAGATCCGGACTGTGCGATCTTTTGAACCAGAGACGATCCGGGTGCCGTCTGGCGAAAACACGACAGCTGTGATCCAATCTTTGTGGCCGTCGAGGGTCTTGACCGTGGCGCCAGTACTCGTATCCCAGATCCGGACTGTGCGATCCTTTGACCCAGAGACAACCCGGGTGCCGTCTGGCGAACACGTGACGGCGAAGACCCAATCTTTGTGGCCCTCGAGGGTCTTGACAGTGGCGCCAGTACTCGTGTCCCAGATTCGGACTGTGCGATCCTTTGACCCAGAGACAACCCGGGTGCCGTCTGGCGAAATTGCGAGAGCTGTGACCGAATCTTTGTGGCCCTCGAGGGTCTTGACCGTGGCGCCAGTACTCGCTGTCCCAGATTCGGACTGTGCGATCCTGTGACCCAGAGACAATCCGGGTGCCGTCTGGCGAAAATGCGACAGCTGTGACCGAATATTTGTGGCCCTCGAGAGTCTTGACCGTGGTGCCAGTACTCGTGTCCCAGATCCGGACTGTGCGATCCTCTGACCCAGAGACGATCCGGTTGCCGTTTGGCGAAAACGCGACGGCTATGACCGAATATTTGTGGCCCTCGAGGGTCTTGACAGTGGCGCCAGTACTCGTGTCCCAGATTCGGACTGTGCGATCCGTTGACCCAGAGACAATCCGGGTACCGTCTGGCGAAAACGCGACAGCTGTGACCGAATATTTGTGGCCCTCGAGGGTCTTGACGGTGGCCCCAGTACTCGTATCCCAGACCCGGACTGTGCGATCCGAAGACCCAGAGACAATCCGGGTGCCGTCTGGCGAAAACGAGACGGCTGTGATGGAATCTTTGTGGCTCTCGAGGGTCTTGACGGTGGCGCCAGTACTCGTGTCCCAGATCCGGACTGTGCGATCCTTTGACCCAGAGACAATCCGGGTGCCGTCTGGCGAAAACGCGACGGCTGTGACCGGATCTTTGTGACCTTCCATCGTTCTCAGCTCCGCATCCCATGATTGTTCCATTCCATTAAAGACCGTAACAGATTCCTCCAAGTCTCCGCGGAAGTGTGCACGGATTTTGGAACCCAGTGGGGCGAATGGAAGGGCAGAGTGGTAGACATGCAGGGCTGCAACGCTGATTGGATCAAAGAACTCAAGCGTAAACCGTTCAAGATCATATAGCATGTCAATGATGCCAGTTGGAAGCCTGACGTCGGCCAACATCTATAATGATGTGATGAACGGTCCACAACAAAATCAAGACAACTCACTGATAATCTCTGTCGAGCAAGTTTCAGTGTCGGAATGGCCACATCTAGCGAGTCCATCAGACTCAGAGCCTCAATCCAGTACAAACTGTGACCGAAGCAGAATGTTTTCAAGACATCAAGCAGCTCGTCCGATGGTGGCGAATTTGCTACATGATCCGCCCAATGACGGCAAGCGTATTGCATCGCGAGCGGAATGTTTTCTTTGATTCTTTTTGAGATCTCTTCAATTTCGTGGTTCAGCTTTGAATAGTCTCCGATCTGGCACATATCCCGGTGAAGCCTGTTTAGTTTCTTCAGACAATCGATGGCGAGATAGCCGTGGTGCAGTGAGGTATCAATTCGATATTCTGGCTCTTTGCAGCGGTTCGGATCAACGATAAAATCTGGGAAGGATGCATGCATCACTTGGACAGCTCCAGGGTCCGAAGGAATGATGAAGATTGAATGCAATCGCTGGAGAATGCTTTTTATCGGAACATCTTTGCTTGGATCGTCGCAGAGCAATGATGATATCGAATGTTCAGAGAGAGGGTTACAGAGCACAACAACACAACCAAGAACCCTTCGCAGGCGACCCAGTATGTCTGGATGGGATGACGATGATGGAAATGCATTATGCAAGACGGTGAGGTACAGCTGGTCTAGATGGTGATAAGGAGACTGATTCGACTGGCCCAGGGATTTGTGTGGCAGAGACCAGGTCACGGAGCTGTCGCCACGGGTTTAGGACATTAGGATCTTCGATAAATCGAACTGCGGTGGCAGCAAAGATGAACAATCCACCTGACAGTTGGACAAGTGTGCGGACATCGCCCTGAGTAAACCAATCACGTCCTCGGAGGCCATGGTCGCGGGACCCAACATGAGTGAGCTCATGCAACAAGAAGATTTCGATGTCACGGTTTACAGACAATTTTGGAATCTCGTGATGGAAGAGCGCATGTGTATGTGACTGGAGATGAGGAGGGAGGGATGGCACGTGCAGTTTAGGCTCGGGTCGACTGGTGAGGAAAATGGAGAACGGAAGGCGTTCAATGTGAGCCGAAAGCACTGACACGATGAATGAGGTCGCGTCATCATCTTTGCACTCATCGAGGGCATCTAACACGATGACAGCCGGTGATGGAAATGCTTTCCCCGTATTGATGGACTTTTGGATCGGTTCGATGATGAGCTTTAGCAATTGGTTTGATGGATCAGAATACCAAATATCTGGATTGGCTTTGAACGCCTCTTGCATAAAACGCGCGAGTGGTTGGTGGAACGTCGTGCCCAATTGGTGAGCAATTGAGCTGAATACAAGCTTTGGATTGTTTCGCTCGCTATCGTTACCTGAGAAGAAGAAACTCGCGGCAAGCCAATTCTTGCTGTCACAATACTCGGCAACGCTTTGTGCGATGGTGGACTTGCCAGTACCGGCCACACCAGACAACCAGAAGATGCGGCATCTTTCTGGGTTGACGTGAATAGGAAGCATCGGATCGACCCGAGCAGTGACGGTGCCTTGGCCTTGTTCTCGTATAGCCTCAGTCGAGTTATTGATCCATTGATAGACGGTTTCCAACAGACTCTTGCGTGTGTCTTGAAAACATGCATGCCTCTTTCTCTCATCGGGACAATTAAAGCGTGCCTTGTGAGCTCGAGGAAAGTTGGATAGATCATCGTGAACTATAACCAAGGTTGAATAATTTTCAGTGTGCTGTCACAGTTTTCTCACCTCGGACATCATGGAATGTTTGCTGGGTGACTTATCAGTCACAAATATCCAATTGGTCACGATGAGATAAACTTACCACCCCCTCCCGAACAACACGCTGAATTTCCTGATTCCCCTCCCGAACCTCGCGCCGAATTTCCTGAGGGATTCAGATGAGCGAGACACATCTGGCATTTCGGAGAATAGCGCACAATGCTTTGAATTTGGGCACTCACCGCCGCTTCAGCCTGGACTCGCGAAGATATCAGAACTGATCAAGCCGTATGACCAAGAAGGGAAAATAACTTGCAAGAAAGTCTTCGATGAGGCCCGTGATCGCTTGTATCTTGCCCTGGATGGAGGCCGCATCTTCTCTACTATGGAGAATTCGGGTCAACCTTCCACGCGACGCGATCGTTTGCAGGTCATTCGTGATGGTTTCAAGAGACCTGAATCGGTATTAGGATAAGCTCGCCACGATTGCACCCAATTTGAGAGCGAGGCAGAAGAATGATTACTTGGAAAACTTTGTGACGAAATCGACGACGGATTCCGGGATATCTTGTTTGCCCTTGAGCGGCCTGAAAACGGATTGTTCCAGGGTGTTCACGCGGCCGATCAGCTCGTCGATGTTGTTGATGTTGTTGGCCGTGGTCTGGGGTATGACGATATTAGATCATTTCTCGGTTGTCGGAGTGGCATAGGTTACCTGGACGATGTCAACGACCTGAAGTAGTCCAATCAGGGTACCCTTTATGATAGATCCTGCTGGAGGAGGTATCGCATCTGCGGTCTCCTTGAGGATGGAGAGCGAGAGGGTTAATCCGGCAACGGCAGTTGAGCGCACATTTTCTGCTCTCTTTTTTCCTGCACGTTTAGAGGTCGGCATAGGATGTTATAGTAGGCTGGGATGTTGCGAGGACAGGACTATTCGTGATATCCGATCAAGTCGGCGATAGCCGAGCCAGATAACACAACCCATTTAGCACTTATGTTTATGCTATATCGTAGAAAGCCAATGCTGAGACGAGAGGCAAACAACCACAAGAGTATAGGGCTCTCTACCCCCTTGGCAGACAAACAAAACCAACACAAATCGTTCCCAGTCGTCGTACAGGACCACCGTAGTCGTTCAAAAGATCGAAGGGCCCAATGCAAAGCAATGAAACAGATACCACAGCAACCAGCACGATGACACAGCGAAGGGACAAGGGCAGATTGATACAAGAAGGGCGATGTAGAAGGCGTGGATGGAACAAACATTTCATAAGCCAGATTGTTGTAAAGATATAATAAAACGTGGCTGGCTGACGCGAGAGCCCAGAGGTCCTGGTTTTACCGTCAGACGGCGTGGATTTAATGGATGCATGGGAAGACCCAGCATGTGTAATAAGGTCGGGTATGCTTAGCCGCGAAGTCCTTTTGCAGGTTGTTGCAAGTTCTGATAGGTATTCATGCCATTTCCGATCATGTTTGTGTGATCTTGAATCACCTCTTCTGCCGGCTAAAAGAACCCGCGAGTGTCAAATGTCAACCCAAGTCTGGTCGAGATGATGTAAAGACAAGCGTCTACTGACCCCGGCATCATCATATTCTGCCACCATGTCGGGTTTTGGATCGCTTGCATAGTCGCGAGCAAGTCGTCGTTCCCAGACGTGGTGGTCGTGTCAAACGTGGAGTCCATCAGTTCACCAGGTTGGCCTGCGACACCAAACATGAAATCTGGTGGTTGTTACAAGTCCTAGTTTCCTGGTCCTTCCATTGAAACCGCATTTGTGAAATTGGGTGGAGCCGTCGCCCCACTATTCTGTGGCATGGACTGAGGCAAATCCGGGGCGCTCGCATTGCCCTTAACACCTGACGATGGTGACGATGAGATTGCGTTCTGCGGCGGGGGGGCCCGTTGCTGCTGCTGTCGTTGTTGCTGTTGCTGTGGTGGTTGTGGTTGTGGTGGTTGTGGTGGTTGCAGGTACCTTGGCGTACTCGAACCAGTCTGCATCTGCTGTGGTGGTAATCCCTGTTGAGTCATGCGTTCGTCGCGTTTATGTTTCGCCAGTAAGCTTGCCAGGAAGCGCAAGTACAACATTGGAGTGTGGCACTCATCAATTGCGATTTGAGGAGACCAGATCGTGGCCATGAGGCGTTCGATCACTTGGTACACCTCTGTTTCAAGCCCCGGGTGATAAACCTTGAGCATTCTGGGCGTAGAAGCTATAGCAGAAGCAAGTCAGAAATTCCGATAGAAGGCGGGACAGTGTACCTTGAGCATGAACGCCGAGGCGAACGTGGCAAATACGAAATAACCTATCTGACCCTTTAGGCTTGCTCAGAGCAAAGCGGCCTAGGGTTTTACGCACCAAATGGTGCAAAACGTATGGGACCAAGGAATCGACGAGAACCGTGACGACGGTCTTGGCGCTCTCCAGGGTCTTGAAGAATACCGGTGTCATATCAACTTTGGCCAACAATGCACGATGGTGCGAAATCTCTCACCCTTGTGAAGTCCTCGTCATTGGCTTCAAGGCCCCATTGGAGCGCATTTTGGAACCTGGAAGAGAACACGATGAGCCTCGTGTAATTGGTGTAGCTGTAATGCGAAAGAAACACAGGTGAGTCGGCGAATCTGGCAAAACGAACGCCAAACAATACGCGGAACTCGCAGGCGGCGTCTCTAACCAGGGGCAACGTCAGACGAGTCCGAGATAGCGGTGCCATGTACCCAGAGTGGTCCGAATCCCGTTCGAAGCGCTCTGCCCAGCGTCACTGCGGAAATCGATTGAGCGATTCAAGCTATTGGGTACGGTGGGATCCGAGAAAACTTGTTGGAAGATATGGAACAGCGACGGTACTCTGTATGGACAGGGCAATATATAAGTCAGAAACGCTGCAATTCAATTCTCTCTACATGTTTCAGTAGAGGTCAAGAAACAACTCGTCACCCTAGTAAGTTGTGGCTCCAGTTACGATGAGCATGCATGTAAAGTCAAAACTCATAGTAAAGAGTCCGTGTGTTCGGAGACAAGGAAGGTATCCATGGGCGATAAGGCCTCTCCGGTACGGTCACGTACCCCGCCCCTGTCCTTTCCGTTTTTTGCAAAGAAAATCATGAAAACCAGCCTTTCGGTTGATAATCCTCCTCTTCCTTAGCTTCCCCATCCCTTCTCTTCCTCAGATATTCCAATACGTCCCCAACGCCCTCAGAGTTCCCCGCAGATGCGCGACCATTCGTCCAGTCGACAACAATTGGCCACTTCAACGCGAGGGGGGTCTTCTGAGCAAGACGTACCAAACCTTCAGGAGAATGTGGTCTATCCGGTAACGATGGGGAGGAAGGATGAGAGGATATGAGCGCGGCGACATGATGCGGATCGTCCACGTCGCGAACGCGGGGGAGGTAATCCAAGATGGTGCGTATTTGATCCGCCGTCGGAGCGCTTTCGATGACCTCCAAGTTGAACTTGAGAGGAGAATTGGATGCGCTCACCGGTGGAAAAGGAGAGGACAGAGCTGCTCGAAGCATGTCAAGCGCCTTGGTAGAGGGCGGCAGGGAAGGGTTGTGACTTAACGGTACTGCTCAACGGACCAGTGCATCTCACGAGAGCGGTCACTCACAAGATAGATATCTGAGGCTATGAGGATTCAGTGGGATTTCTACCGTGTGCGGCTGGGAAGGAAACTCACAATTGACCTCTTGAACGCGGAGAACATGTTGTGCTAAGAATCACGAATCACCGGACAGAACCGAAGAACGAGTCATCCTTTTCGACTCACCACCTTACAGTTGATTTTCAGCACCCCCTTTTTTTACGCTGACGGTTAGCACATCCGTTGAAATCCGAATCGAACACGCATCACGACTCCTATTCATGCCGACCAAACGTTTTTTGTTTGAAGCATTTTCACCCCATAAAATTTGTCTCGAATCCCGAGATAGTCAACCATGGGACAAGGTGATGGCAGCCTTGGTCTTGAATGAAAAGGTTAATTCCGGTACTAATTGAGATTGTGTTGAGGCGAACCAGTTAGTTGACCTCTCGCGATTTATCCTCTCTTGATTCACCTTTGTACAGAAGACGCGTTTGGATGTTGTTGAAGAGGAGTTATACCATGGATACGACGCGGAGACTAGACAACTAGACATCGCATGGTCTGGGCGATAATTGACGAAAACACAATGGCAATCATCCATGGTGTGTAAGGAATTTTGTCCTTGCATGCCAGCGACGCTTATCGTGAACGTCTCCACAGTGCGATCAATGTCATGCATTCGTGATCTGATATCCTGTCGCCATCGGTTATGGGGTCTGGGACCTTTGGATCTGGCTTCCATTGATCGAAGAATCACAATACTGCGCGCAGCGCTCTGAGCAGTAGAATCGTGGAGTTGTTCTCTCAAGAAAGTCCGAAGAGTGGCGGTCCTTCTTGTTCGTCCTGCCGTCCGGTGTTTGATGCCCGTTGGTAGTCTCACTGTTTCGTGATGGGAAGGACGCGGCTTGTCACTCTTCGAACGTTGCGAATAAAGGAATTCATCCCTGAGGTATCACCCTTCTCTTGCAGCGGGCGGAATTTGTGTCGTGACAAACTTTTCCGCAATTTCAGAGATGCAAATATGCCAAGCTGTCGTAACTTTCCTCTTTACATTCTTTCGGAGCGAGTCTAATGCCACTTTCGCGATTTTCCCAACACGCTGCAGAAGTGCGCAAGAGTCTTATGGCATTCCAAAACGACTGATGAAACCCTCATACTCCCTAACCTTAATGGTATACTTGGCAAATGTTTCGAGATGCTAATACTCAGAAATCAACCCTCCAGCTGCAAAGACGCTTGCTGGTCTTCGCATTCCGAATTCACTGATCTACGCCACCTTTCCCGAGATAACATCTCAATCATGGAAGTGCGGCTTGCCCCCCCCCCCCCCCCCCAGCTGTAGATTGACGAATGTCGCTTTTCATCATTCATGGTTTATACCCAACCCAAGAAAAGACCTCGTCACTGTCAACCGGGACCTCACTGCGTCCCTCGTGTCGCAAGTGGGCCACGTGAAGTTTGTCGTTCGTTCAGGATCGGGCTCGCATCACTCCACCTTAACCGGTCGAGGGTGTGTATGGGCCTACCTCTCCTGGTTCCTGTCATCGCCCAGATTTCCATGAATCTTCTTTCAGCTGCAATCGTAGCCTCCCACCCATGCCTGTGAATTCTGTCCTGGGAATTTCCCTATAACGTCCGGTGTTGGTACATCAACCGTAGAGCGCGCCCCTGTCTCCTCTTATCACAAGCAACCATGCAGTTTCTGATCGCACTTACGGTTTTCCCTTCTCGGAGTTCGTATTTAGCTGCCGAGGAACGAATCGAGAATAAGCACTGCCTCCGACATGATCCGATTTGTTCGGTATCGCTCCTGATGTGAGGCAGCAGGCGATTTGTCGTCAAGAATTCCTCCACGGAAAAGTGGGAAAACTGCATGACAAGAGGCATTCATTCTGCCCTCGGATGTGCTACTTTCCTTCTGTTCCGTGGAGGAAGCCATGGCCACAAGACACCTCGCGCCTCCGAGCAAGACCTATCCCCTAGTACCCTTTGGTGGTCTACCAGGGTTCTCGTTAATCGAGATGGCGCCAGATCCTCTAGCTCAATATCCTTTCATTTCGCTGCATGTGCGCGACATGACCAGATCTGGATACCTTCACCATTTTGATGCTACCGTTCAAACTCGAAGCAAGTCTCTCTTTGGATCACATCACTTCTTTGTTCTCGAATCTACCATGCGAAACGTATGTAAGTCAGCGTGGTGGCCTCTGCTGGTGTCTCGCCAAAAATCCGACTCAAACTGGGGACTTGGAATGGGTTAGGCACGTACAGCCATGACGCTCTGTAATACGACCTGCTGCCTGACTCAGACCGTGTGTATTATGCACTCGTGCTGGGTGTCCAAAGTCCTTTTCTTGTTCCCTGTTATGATCTTATCACGAATTCGAGAAATGCTGTTCGATGTCATATTTCTGAATGGACCGGTTGTCTGAGTTTCAAAATCGCCCAGCCACCACCCAAATCTCTTGGATGCTTTCCGTTCTTTCTCGCTGTTGAACTTCTACCACCCTCTTCCTCAGTGAATCACACGTCTACCGAGAATGTTCTCAATCCCCATCTCCTTTCCTTCGTCCGGATGCAAGGACAATTTTGCTACTGCAGGCGGTGGTAAGCGGGCTCGGCGTCACGCCCCGACGGTTGGTCAGTCAGCCTCTCTCGACAGCCATTTCATAGATCCCGCTGATGACTCGTTTAATGCAGAAACGAACAGCTCGAGCAGACCGTCGCCACAGAAAGTTGCTCCAAAGCCGTCATCTGTCCGGCGGCTGAACCCTCGTACCATCATCACTCTACTTGCCAATCCGGAGACGGCCGCGAAATGGTTGCCGCCGACCGCTCGTAGTTCTAATGCGCCGTCTACATGCCAGTCGGCCCCGCGCATCACCATTCTTAGCAATCCTGCGAGGACACGGTCTCTGCCTTCTATCCAGGGCACGCATTCGTCATCTGCTCGGCAATCGCCCCCGCGCATCACCATCCTCACCAATCCGGCAAGGGAGCGATCGCCGCCTTCCCCTCATAATTCCCAGAACGCCCAGGACGGATCTGCAGCTGCTCCGGCTCCAAAGCGTGCCCCTACGCCCGCACCCATCTCAAAGACTTCGGCACCAGCTAAAGTCCATCCCCTCGCGGCGGCTCGGGCGGCTCTCAAGCGAGCCCACCCCAATTTAAACATTCGTATTGCTGGTCCTTATCCGGATCTTCCGCCAGCCATTGAACCCAGCGTGCCCGCTGATGCTGTCAACGACGAACCCAAGACGCCCTGGTTTCACCCCAGAATCGTTGTCCACGCACCGGTCTGGTGGGACTTGAAGCCCGACGTGCACCATCCGGCCACGGGTGATGAAGGGAGGCTCGGCGTCCCCGCGATCAACAGTCGTGGCAAGCTGCAGGAGCACGAATTTGCACGATACTACCCTAAGGAGCACGCTGCGGAGCAGGCCGTGCGCAGGCTCCGCTCGAAGGGGCGCAATGGCAGCCGTCTTGCCTTCGCACGCCGCAGAGAACGGGCGCGCCAATGCAAAGTTCCTAGCCCCACCGTCGCCCCTCCAACCGCTGGCGGCTCGCGTACACCGGGGCGCTCTTTCTTCACTCGCACATCTACAACTCACACTCTGGCTTGACAAACAATCCCGGTCCTCCCTCTCGCTCTTGTCTCTCCGAATGGCAATACATCGCCGAAGGCTGTCCATAACGGGTGCTTTCATGCCTCACAATCATAGTTGCGTCCTCCCTTTCACCATTCCATTACCACTGGCGTTATGCCCCACGGCTGTCGAGTCGCGGCGACGATGTGGTGGTGTGCGCCAGTGCCGTTGTTCGGCGCGCGGGTTCTCCGAGTCGCGGCGGAGACTTGCGCGTCGGGCGGCGGACCCCGCTTCCCCACCCCAACCCCTACCTCTCCTCCGTTTGTTGTTGTTTTGCTGTCTGTTTTATTCCCCCTAGCGTCTAGCGTCGGTCGTGTTCTTTTGGTTTGGGTTCGACAAAACACATAGCAAAACGCCAAAAAAAGCGCAAAAGTTTTTATAAAAACGAAAAAACATCAAAAACGATGCAAAAATCAAACTATCGCAACGTTATCACAAATTTTCGGAAAATAATCACAAAAAAATCGCAAAATAACCGCAAGAATGTGCGGACAAAACAAACAAAAAAATTGCAAGAACTTGATCTGTCATTGCGTGCTTGTTTTGCCTCTATGCGTTTGATTGCCATTGCCATTTGCACCTGCCCAATGTCTCTTTTGCCAGCTTTGTTTCTGTCCCATGTCCACGTGTATCGGTTGGTTCAAAGTGCGTGCTTGCGGTAGGTTCGCGTGAGATTGAGCAAAGGAAACTAGGGAAGGTGAGTGCCTAAAAGGGACATCGCGAGACTGACCTATTATGGCAGAGATCACGCCCGCCTACCTGAACACGACGCACATGACGTCCACGCATGGTCTACGCAGGGCATGGAAACGTTAGACTTAGACCTTTCTTCGGTTTTCCTTCAGTTATTTCGCTTTGCTTATTCCGTTTAGATGGTTTCAGATTAGATCCCGGCGTTGACGTGGACGCACGTCTCGTCTGATTGCAAAGTACTTCCGAAAACACATTGCGCGCTCAAGACCAAGGCGATCTGCTGGACGACGTCTCTGCCTATGGGCGCTTGGCTTGGGCTTGACTCGTTTCCTCGTTCTCTGCCTACGGGTGCTTTGCTTGGACTTGACACGGTGACTTGGCTTGGGCTTGACTCGTCTCCTCGTTCTCTGCCTACGGGTGCTTTGCTTGGACTTGACTCGGTGACTTGGCTCGACGTACTTAGCTTAGCTCAGTTAATTTTTGTACTGTCCGATCTGGGTTCATGCTGTACCGCCGTATTGTACTAAAAAAAGAGCGCTGCTTTTGTACTGTTTTTTTTTTTGCACCTACGCGCGATATTAGGGTTAAGGTTAGAGATCTTTATGTCCGATCTGGGTTCATTCTGTACCACCACGTACAACAGTAGTAGAGTAGAGTTGCACACACTGCACAAGACTACTTGCCATCCCGTCCACAATATGCTGTCAGCTCGTCCGAAACATCACGCCAATTCTTCCCGTTCTCTATTTCAGAATCCATGGACAGTGGCCGAGTCTGACGCTGCACCTCCCTCCGACTACTGGCCCGTGTCCCTCGCCAGCCTCCGGCTTCCCGCCTTTCAAGGTTTCCCCTCGATATCCATAGAGCGCGTTCGCGCATCCGAATCCCATCCACATCCGCCCATTAAGGTCATCAGGCCTGACTGGGGCCACCCGACAGCGCTTTCTTCGGAGCCAAATCTCAAGGCGACCTGGTTGGGGCACGCGGTGCGTCGTGGCTCCGACCTTCCCCCCCCCCCGTCCCGCACTCTGACGCTCGTCCGTCTTCATCAGAGCTTTCTCGTAGAGTTCCCGTGCGTCGGCGGCGGCCTTGACGACAAACCCCTTCGCGTCTTGTTCGACCCTATATTCTCAGACTGCTCCGGTCCGTTGCCCTGGTTGGGCGTCCGACGCCGTCTTCCCCCTCCATGCGCCGTCGCAGAGCTCCCGGAGTTCCAATTCGTGGTCTACTCCCATAACCAGTGCGTTTTCCCGTCCGTCCTGTGAATGCAGTTTCCTCAAGCGGGATATGGTGCAGCTATGACCACCTCGATCTCCCCACCCTCCAAAAAATATATGAGCTGCGCGCCGAGCATGTCCATTTTCTCGTCCCTTTAGGCGAGTTTCTATTTTTCTTTCCTTTCCGTCCCGATGACCGCGTAATAAAAGGCAACAAGACTTGGTTTGAAGAGGCCGGCATCCCCTCTTCCCAGGTCACCGAGCTAGATTGGTGGGATCACACCACCCTGCCAAATCTGCCCGGCTCGGCTCAGCAGCTCAAGTTCGTGTGTACTCCAGCCCAACACACAAGCGGTACGTCCATTTCGTTTGGCTCTGGAGGTGGGACCGAAATCGCAATCTCCTCCAGGCCGCCGCTTTGTGGATCGTTGGACGACGCTCTGGGCTAGCTGGGTCGTCGAATGCGCGCTGCCCAGCACCACCGGGAGAGACCGTGCCTCCGTCTTCTTCGCGGGGTAAACCCCATCTTGTTCCCGTACCTCGTGTCAAAAGTCGACATCGATTCGCAGCGATTCAGGATACATGACTGTCAACGGCCCATGTCCCATCTTCAGAGGTCCCGTACCCCGTCCGACTCTGTCCTCCTCTCGTTCGGCACCGCTCACGGTTTTTGCCGAAACGTGAAACAGAGATCGGCTCGAAATGTGGGCCCTTCGACGTCGCGATGCTTCCCATCTGGCGCGGCGGCACCCTCTCATTCATCGCGCGCCTCGGCTTCCGCGTGCGTTTCTCCCTTCCCCAATCTCTCCCCCCCAAAAAATAAAAATAAAAATAAAAATAAAATACAATAAACGGAACTGAAAAAAAAAAAAAAAAAAAAAGAACGCCCTTTTGCTGATTCTCACCGCCGCAGCTCGTTCACGCTCCCGACTCCCTTCTCACCGCGTTTCACGCGACGCCGGCGCAGGCCCTGCGCATGCACGGCGCGCTGCGCGCTCGCCACTCGCTCGGCATGCATTTTGCCACGTTCGCGGGCAGCGACGTCGAGGCGCTCGATCCGATCGTCGAGCTCGAGCGGGCCAAGCGCGAGGTGGGTGCGGATGTCGAAGGAGGCGACAGAGATGACGACGCAGACGGACAGGAGGCGCGGATCGTGGGCGATTGGTGGACGGAAGGCGGGATGGGCGTCATTGATATCGGCGAGACCGCCGTGGTACATGTCGGCGAGGCACCGCAGAAGAGTGATGACGATCATGCGCCACACGCCAACGTAAGATCGAACAATGAAACGCCCAAGTCAGCCTGACCATCTACATATCCCACATCCCATCTGAAGATTTAATTGTTGTGACTGTCCAGTTTACGACTCACGCTTGTACCACGACCCGCTACACACACGATGATAAGGACAATAAGTTGACCTGCAAATACAACATAGGCGTGGGTGTGTGTTGTCCGTGGCATCGTAAAACGTCAACAACCGTCACGACTAAAACTTACCCGACCCGCTGATCCTCGCCATAACACCGTACAGACCCTTCAGCCTCGTGAAGAAGCTACTCGCAGCCACTCCACTCGCCTGGATGACCTCGCCGTCTCGGCTGCGCCATATACCATCTCTGTCGCTGACCCGCCCATACAGTCGCGTATTCTGATTCGCGTCGATGCCGCGCAGCCACGCGCTGACGAGCTCCGGCGAATCAACCATGACGTTGACCTCCTGCGAGTGAAACCAGGACTGCGTGTCTGGGGACGGGGGGGAAAGGTATTCGGTGTGGGTGGTAGGAAAGAGAATGAAACGATGCGCAAAACATAAAGCGATTTTTGTGGAAGAACTCGCACCTTGGTTGCCGCTGCCCAGAATCGCGATTTGATCGTCCACGGACATAAACTTGACTGCAATGTCCCCGCCCCCGCCCCAAGCCGGCGCGACGCCATCGATCAGCTTCGTCTGTACCCTCCTCGGCCACCGACACGCGGAAGCGAAACTTCGAGACGCACCGTGGCAATTACGCCTCTTCATGGCCGCGTTCAGTGGCTTGGTCTGGTCCTTGCCGGTGTACCAGAAAACCTCGAGGCGCTTCTCCGCGCCGTTTCTTTCCGAGTTGAGCGTCGTGTACATCCTGTGCACGACTTCCTCGTTCGTGCCGCCTTGAAATGGGATCATCTCGCCCTGGTCGTTGAAACCGAGGTCGAGGTAGAGCGTCACCCGAACCCCGCGCCGACAGGCGTCCAGCGCGCTGGAAACGATGGGCGATGCGTTAAACGTCGGAGTTTGACTGGGTAGATTCAGCACGCGCGGCCCGAGGACGACGAGATAGGTGTGGAACACACATGAAGACGCTTTTCTGCGCGAGGCGCATCGCGCTGAGCCAAGCAACGTCTTGCGGGAATCGGCGGATGCGGTAATGTCCAGGTCCTGCATGCCAATTCAAACCATCAGCCCTTTGCGTCGATCGAACCAACAGGGAAGAAGCACACGTCCGGTAGGGCACCTGTTAACGAGAGCAATGGGAACGGGTTCGTGCGGGTCGTGTAGTATATATGGGCAAAAGTCGCCCCCAGTCTCGCCAGCACTACCGTCGTGCGATGTGGGCTGGTGGTCGGCTGATTTCGCATTCGGGAGTGTTGGAGCGTCCACGGTGCCGTTATTGTTGATGCTCGTATCTTTCTCCCCTGATAGGTCAACGGTCAGCTTGTGATCCTCGTCCCACTTGGGACCAATAAATGCAAGCGTACGGGTATGTGTCCCAACTGAAGCTTGACCCAAAGCGCCGCCATTGGCATTTGACTTGGCAGATCCTCTCTGCGAGGGCTCGATCACGTTCGGGTGACTTTCCATCGTCTCACCCCGCTTTCGATTCTCGGTCTGGGAACTGAGAGACCCTCGACGTCCTGTGTCGACCGCATCTTTAGGGAGCGAGGGCATATGCATGCTCGGATGCCGAACGATTAGGTCCGCGCGCTTCATATCTGCCGTCACAGAATCTATACTGCACTGTTGTCGATCGTGTTGTACGCCCTGGGCCTCGTTTATGATGTGCCGTTCTTTGAGATGGGCGCGGGTTGCCCTGGCCATCGTCTCTTCATTGATATCTGCGTGGACTCAGCAAGCTAGAAAGACGGTGCTGGTAGCGTGAAGCGCATACATCTCAACGATTCGTTATCTTCGTGAAACTTGTATACGTGAGGATATATAGGCGATATTGCATGGAGGGGTAGCGGCGGTTTCATGGCGTTTGACCAGGATAATAATGCCATATCATAGATACTGTCGACGACTGGACCTTCCAACTGGACCATCATCTCTATATTGGGGCGGTCCTGGACGTTGTTGCTATTAAGACATGCCACGCGGCGATCAACGACTATATATTTTGCATGGAACGTCCCAAGAAGAGGGCGGTGGTAATTGATAACCTCAAGGTCGACACCCGGGATCTCATCTTGGTTCGGTAAGCCTATTCTGCTCCAGTAAACAGGCTTGACGACGATGCGGTGCTTCAGGGCTTGCTTGACATTCCCACGATCATACATTAGTTTCATGACCACCTTGGCTCCGCCACGCGCTTCCACGCGCTTGGAGAGCTCACGCAGCGAGTCGGAAATAATATTCGAGGAGGCTGATTTTTCCCAGTAGTTTGTCGCGAAGAGTATTTCTGCCTCTGCCCGGACGATGAGGTCTGCATAGTGCTTCATTATGTCCGGAATAACAGAGATAATGGAGAGGGGAATGACTCCGGAGCATCCAAGGAGACAAGGAGAGACTAGGCCTGCGAATGGGTGGGTATCCAACGCTTGTAGGACATTGCGGTAGACCTGTGTTAAAGATGTCGCAGAGAGCAGCGGAGGATGTGAGCAAGACTACCTGTAGAAAGAGGTTGCTTGGCCTGCGTGGAAACCTTCCACACTTCTCCACGATGCCGAGCTCGTCGGTCCGATTGTCTTCAGGTGGTGCGTCTCTGTGCTGCTTGAATGCAGCACCGTGATTGTTCGAGAGCCGCTTGGCCGCCCTTGCAACGGGCTGATCCAGTTCTTTCGCAGATTCTGAGATTAACGTTGTGGAAGAGGTACAAAGTTCGAGGACGTGCCGCGAGGGCATGCTGGACGGGGATGGCATTGAATAAACATTAATACGTTGTGGTGCGCTGCTGTCTGCGCACGCAACGCACATAACCTTAACCTTACCACTTTCAACTCGCTCCCACACTACGCTCGCTCGCTGGGAGTGCTCGCTCCTCTGCGCTGCGCTCTCTCTCCCTCGTACGCGTCCCAGAACGTGCTCTAACAGCACTTCATCTCCTTCTCTTAACCCCCAGGCATCAGTAACACCAAGCATTGTCTCCTTGTCGCTCGGTTTATCCGCATCAAGACGATGATATGAACGAATGTCATGGCATTAGATTAGGGCAATGAACGGGTCATCCGAACGAGACATCCAAAATATCATGACGCCCGGAGCGTCTGCCATCTGTATGCGCGGGTGTCGCGCTCTCGGTAGACTCACCTACCACTGACTAGTTGCGAGTGTCGGTTGGAATCGCGCCCCTTAGGCCTGTACAGCTCGCCTGGCCTCCGCTTCCCAGTGGCTACTGATGTCCCTTCTGCCGACGTCCTCTGTCTCGACGTTTCGGGTCCCGACGGGTTTGCGACCTGCCCGGGCTCGTCGACAAGACACCAAGTCGGCCAGTCGAGAAATGGCGACGGGGGCAGCTCGCCATGATTAAAACCGTTGACGTGATTTCGATCGATTGACCCTCCGTTATGGGGGGGGGGATACGGATTGTGCGCGGGCATCCGAGGTGCCGAGCGTAGCCGTTCGTGCCACTTGTTGGGCGGATTCTGCCCTGTATGAGCTCTACAACGTAAAGTAAACTTGAGGGTACAAGAGAGCTTGAAGACGTGCGCGCACCAAGGAAACCTTGAAGGAAACGCGAAGGAAGGAGCAACGCCAAACGCCAAGGACGAGGCATAAAAGGGCAAAAACAGTGGAAGTGCGCATCGTTGGTATGAGCGGGAGCGTCGTTTTAAAGTTGATATCGTAGCATTGAAGCAAGAAACGAGAAAGCGGTGGAGTAGAAAGGTTGTTTGTAACCGGTACCAAGTATGAAGCGAATACGAGCACAGCTGGAGAGAATTGGGATCATGCAAGGCGGCATGCCCGCAACTGAACACACAGCCAGCAATGAGGGAACGGGTCGGTGGTTCAAGTTCGTGAGCAGCCCATCTATGGGGCACGAGCTGCTGCATGCAAGGAAGAGGGAACACGCCATCCCCAAGCTGGAGCGAGCAGGTCACTGTCCCCGATGAACCGGTCTGGGCAGCCAGCTGCGAGCAGTGGTATCCTCACCCCACTGCACTGGGCCACTGGTCGTCCTAAGGCGCCGGTTCTGCAGCACATAGTTACGCTAGACTGCTCTCGAGGCCCCCGAGAGGCCTGTCGAACCAAGCCGTCGTGAAGCTTGAACTCAGATGGACGTAGAAAGGACCCAAGCGTGCCGCGGCGGTCCAAGTCGTCGAGCAGGTTGCGGACGTCAGTGGAACGCGTAGGCAAGAGACTGTATTGGGCCAGTGCACGAGCTGAATGACGAGTGGGAGCCACAAGCCGACGTATCAAACGTACATGTTGTCTGAGGTGACGTGACATTGACCTCGAAGAACGAAGAACGGAGCGGGGAAGTGACGACAGACGTCCGATACATGACATTCCACAGGCATTCATAATTATCAGCCACTGAGCATGCCCAGCCTGGGACTGGCTCTCTGACCGGCGTGTCGTTGGTGAGGGAAAAAAACCAGTGATGAAAAATGATTTGATTCTGGAGACGATTGGAAATAGTTCAGAAACAAATCACGGGTGGGCCAACGGTCAGGTGAAGGGGGCGAGGCTATCCATAGGGGAGAGAGCACACCTTCAACGCGGGCCTAACGTGAGCCTTCTTATGCACTTTACAGATACACTACAACTCGATCATGAGCTTTGGAAGATATTACGAGCTGCAAACATACGAGCAGGTAGGAACAAGACTTTTAGGGCGATTTATAATGATAAGTACTTTATCATAAGTTGATAAGCGGATAAGCAGTTATTGTTTGGTCGTCGTCCGGAAATACGGCAAATAAAATGGAGAGCGGTCTTCCGGATCATGTCGCCCATAAGAGGCAGACAGAGACCCAAAAAGATCGACATCGTTAGAGATCGCGAGTGGAGTGGATCCCGAGGCCTCGGCGTTCTAATCCATGTATTGCCAGCATTTACGTGTCGATCGCTCCTGCTGCGACTCGGAGAACCTGCTATTCATCTCTAGGTCACAGCCTAGCATGCCCCAGGTCGCGCTCATTATTAGAGCTATTCCCATTCAAAATGTCAAGTCAGTGTCTATGTCGTCGGAGCTCTGCCGATAGTACCTCACTAGCACCCGTAGTTGTGGTGGAAACAGCCCCAGACCGCCTTCCTCCATACTCATTTGGCCATCCTTCATGATCTGGAATGAATCAGTACCTCTGCCAGAGGCAACGCCAAGGCTATATCTTTCTCAACAAATCGAAACACACGGAAACGCGACCTGTAACGGGGGCTCGGGTAAATCTTTCCAATTACGTTTATGATAGCTGAAGGTTCACTGTGACATCCCTCTCTTTTCCTCCTTGACTGGTCGCGGGAAAAAAAAAAAAAAAGTAATCTCTCACGCAGATCGCCGTCGCGTCTCCTTTCGACTTTCGACTTTCCAAAATCTAGCTTCTAAAACCAGTTCGGTTGACACCATCTGTATGCCCCTCGCCCAATCGCCCGGAGCCGGAGGGACCGCCATCACGAGCGTTCCGATGATTTCCGAAAACACACCACTCTGTTCCAATCCCCAGGCGTTAATCTTCGGTCAGACTCCTGTCTTGTGCCTGCCCTAGCCTCGGCCTTCGATGTTCGTGATCCGAGTTTGGCAACAGAGCGTGCAACTGTACCTCAACCTGGCCTCTCGTTGGACTCGAGAATGGGGATGTCGTGGGTTGAGAGAGTTTGTAACCCGTTCGGAATATGAATATTCAGATAAAGTGAGTACCGGTTTTTACGGTTTCAGGAGCGCTCTGATGGACGTTTATGAGTCGCACTATCTAACACCCCGAAACACAACAATCTCTGTGGGGGTTTTCCTTGGAGTCTTCATGCAGGGTCTCCAAGAAGTCTTCCTAACGAAAAGAGAGCATCTTTCACCCAAACTTGAAGTTTATCCACCGACCAAATGATTTTCGTCCCTGAGGTGCCGTTTCGTTTGAAATATTGATGGAGACGTAACTCTTCGTACAATAATCTGCAGCCGAACTAGTGCAGATTTGCATGTGTGGTGGTTCAGTTTTCCACATATTGGTTCAACCCATGATGTACGACATGCCAGTGAATCTTGAGGGCACATGCAAGGTAACGCTATTCTTCCAGACTTCTCTGTCGCAGGAACCGACTACCGAGAAGTATTTCAGGAGGCCGCTATCTCAATCAATCCTAAAACCTACCATTCTCCATTGGGCAAATTCGTCTGCGAAGTACCTCCCACTTCCTATCGGAGTCAGAAGGGTGCGCCATGTGAGAATGGGCCCCTTTAACCGACTTTATCATCTTACCACATGATCTCTTGGAACATTCCTTGCAGACCGGACGTGGTTTGATAATGAATGTAGGGATGCCATGTTGGGCAAACTGCGACACTTATGCCCGCTTGGTTCATATTGTGAGTTGTGGTCTACAATTCATCGCACAAAGTCCAAATTTATTACATCCCCTATTTCACAATCGTTCTCGGCCCGGGAAGACCTTCCCCCCGAGTCAAGCACAATTTGGGTGTGTTCGAGTCGTCAACAGCCACTGCCTCGCGAGAATGGGCACCAGGCTTTAGGTCCAGCGGTGTTAACCGTTTTTCCAACTGTCACTTGCACAACGTCGAAAGGCGGATTTTGGTCCGGAAGTCAACACTGAATCACGTTCACACGTTGATTTATTGGGAAATCGCGCAAAGAACGGTATTAATATCCATGCTTTTCGACCCTGGGGTCCTCGTGTGTCTATATCCGTTTAGCTATCACGGCACAGCGGATTTTCACCTTCGCCTCGCATAGGGGTCTAACCGTCCAGCCGCTTTCAGGCTGTACTGACAGTTAGTGCCCCATGTGATTCAACGCTTTTCGTCGTGTGCCTGTGGCTGCTTCATTCTACCGGCCACCGCTATCCAGTCTTGTTCCCGGTGATATGGGGCAGCACTAGCTGGGTTTCGACTCTTCTCAGAGCCTCCGACAGGTCCCCAAAACGAGGGGACCAGAGCGTGGATTTGATTAATTCCCTTCAGAAACAGCTTTGGGTTAGTTCTCCAATGTCCCGTCAAGGTGCCCTTGTCCGCTCACGATAGGATTTTCGAGTTACCGATGTGATACCACGTCCCTTTTCTCTCCTGCGGGCGCTAGATCGATGTCAATGTTATCTGATGCACTGCATATGGAAGCCGTCTTTCGTCCGACCCGTTCTTGCGTGTTGAGGTCTTTGAGGAGACGTCTTGCATTGGAGTGTCCGGGTCACAGTACTGACTTGATGCGTTGCTAGGGCTGTCGCCCTTTCTTACGTGGATGTTCAAACCTCAGTCGGGTGCGCGACTAGTATTCGAAATGGGCAATCGAATCTCAGTACGCAGTCCATTTGACTGGACCTTTTTTTTTTTTCTTCCAGTTCTGATATACGATGCAACGGCAGTCCCTCACCTATCATGAGTCGTCCAGGCGGCCCAGCGAACTTGTGCAACCAACGCATGCGGGATTCCCTCGGAGTCAAGGGTTTGTTGATCATCAAATTGAAGGCTCCTCCAATGGCCGAACTACATTTTATCGGTATAAAAGCCTAGACATGGCATCGGACTGATAATTCGAGTACCGAACGCTCACACAACTTCGTGATTGGCGAGCCCAACGTCGCGACTTCTGTATGTCCTGCTTGACTAGTTGTGAAGACACCACTGGACTTGCTTATGAGCGGCATCATAGAACAAGTCGAGTTACAAGTCGTGAAGACAGTTGGCTACGTATTACAGGATGCAAAATGTACTGTCTCAATACCCAAGCATCGTTCCGTATATAGTTCAAAGCACGCTTACAATGTGCAGAGCAAAAGCTTATCCAGATCTGTTCGCGGTGACCAGGATTTCCCACAACGTTCAAAAGGAATCACTCAGAGATCTATTCCAACCTGCTCTGTAACCTATGTCTCGCGCCATCCGACCCACATACCCCAACGTGGTCCTAAGAGGCCTTCCCCAACGCTCCATACGCGCCACCCAAGCGCAATCTATCCCTCTAGAAATTCCCGCAGCACATCCACAGCGCGCAGCTCCGCCACTACAAGCGCGGCCGTGTGCCGCAGCTCCGCGAGCGCGGTCATCACCTCAAGTGGCGAGTGTACAAGCGTCGGGTCATAGATACAGTCCACGACTAGCAGTACGTACGGCGGGTCTGCGCAGACATCGACTTGGCGCAGGGCGGGGAGGGTCCAGTCCGCGCTGCTATGGTAGCCGTGATGGCAGTTGTGGAAGGTATGGAGAGGACGTTTTTCCGGAGGATGGGGAGGAGCGCGGGTACGTCCGTGGCGGAGTACCGACGCACCAGGGAGCTGAACCCGAGTGCGAGGAGCCCCATTCCAGGCTCTGTTCGGAGGCAAAGACAATGTCGTGAGTGTGTATGTCTGTGACGTGTTAGAAGTCTTCAAGCACGGACCCGAGTTCAAGAATGTGGGCGTAGTCGGACAAGCCAGTGTGAGTTGGTTCTGGGAAGAGTAGCTGCCAGTAATGCCAACGATAGCGATAAAGTACATGATGGGTCGGAAAGTGTGTGGAAGGATCGAGATGAGGGACGCACCTGCAGCAACATTAGAAATGGGACCCGCTGGCAAGCGATGGTGGAAACCCCCGCCCACCTTGCTTTCCGACACTCCCGGTATCGCCGCCGCGACTCCTCAAAGCCGTTCTATCCTGTACTCGAGCACGACAGGTTCCGTCTGACCCTCGCCTCCCCGCTCAAGCGTGTTGTACCCGACCGTGGGTCCCTTCTCTTTCCTCTCCTTGTTCTTTCAGTCAGTGTTCCGTTTTGATTCACCCATGTTTTCAACCTCGTGGGTGGTAGGCGGAGGTTTCAGCTCGATCCGGACGAGAAGCGCATCTTCCTTGGAGTTTTCGGGTGAAAGTTGCATAGATCGCTGCTGTCCAGAGGCTTGAGCGTCGCGAGACAAGCGTAGACTTATGTCGCGATTGCTGAAAGAGTAAGTGGTCCTGGCGGGACGGTGTACATGCTCAATCCCGCACAACGTACGAGCACTGTCAGTTGTGTTGGGCATCATCCGTAGCCGTGATGTGAGTCATCGGTCACACGTAGACCCTAATATAGGGTTATGTGATTGCAACCGAAGGTTTCCCACCCCTGTAAGTGTGTGAGTCATCGTATATGTTTCGCATCATAGTGTGGATTGATCCACAGCTACAGTGTTCTCGTCCGAGTCAGTATGACACGTCTAACTTTCAGGTGCCAGCTCTAAGGTGCGGGATATAAAAAACGCTCAAGCTTTGGGTTCTTACCTGGCATTCCCTGCCTTCAAGATTTAAACACCAGCAGGAGGCCTTTCAAATAATCCTCTGTTTTCCGCGATTCTCTGTGACGTGTTGTGTGTCGGTCAAGCTCAAGGCAACCTATTTTGCTCTCATTACTAAACCTTGCGCTCAACTCAAAGATTGAACAAGAGTCACAAAACTAGGCTGGTCGCTCCGGTGAATTCCGGGCTCTGGTGCTCAACTCGCTACATCTGGCCTTTTTGTGAAGTGTTATTGTCACATCGTCACATCCCTAATAATGCCAGTCACGACTCGCCGTCAATCGAGGGCCCTACTCCACTCTTCTGTAGTCGTGGAAAGCGAGAGGAGGCGGACTGGAGGGATGCCAAGCATTGCTCGAGAAGATTCGCTTGATGTGCCCCTCCCGGGATCGTCCTCTGTCGAACGGGATTCAGCGCATGAATCAGTGTGGGGTGACCTCGAGTCTGATTGCTCGGAAGAGTCTGATCCCGACGGAAATGATAACACTGACTTCGATGACGACTTTGGAGGTACTTTCTAATACCGTCAATGGCCCCAAGTCTTGCTAATCGTACACAGCAACGCCCCGCGCGTCAAAACGACGTAAGTTAGACGCCAGTGGTGCTGTGACCTCCGGGAAAGCTTCGTCATCGAGCTCTCCCGCCAAGTCTAAGCGGGCTGGCACCAGCCGCAGGGTGAAGGGCCGACTGCAAAATATGCTATTGCTTCCCCTAGATGCTCTATTCATGGTATGTCCTTGTCTGTGCGGGCCGAAATCGCGGTCCGTTCTTGAACTGCCAACCACTCTCAGATATTCTCCAAACTGGGGCCTATGGACCTCGTCAACCTCTCGCGCACGAGCAAAGATCTGCGACAGCTTTTGATGTCGCGCAAGTCAATGTGGGTCTGGATAACTGCGAGACAGAAAGCAGGGGCCACTAGTGTTCCTGATCCCCCTGAGGACATGTCCGAGCCCGCTTGGGCGCTGCTATTGTTCGGGCCTGCCGTGTGTTCTGTGCGCGGACAATCGTCGTTGCGTATCGTTCGATGTCAAGCTGATTTCATGCCGCAGGAATGCTCTAGGCAAAACATCCATCGAGTCGACTTCGCCCTTCGCCGTCGTCTATGCATCCCTTGTAGGAAGAGAAAGTGAGGGAAAGCTCTTCCTCCAGAGCTTTGTATGTGTATGTTTCTAATTGTGACATCTATCGCAGCCTCGTCTTCTCTCCTAGATTTCGGTCTCACTGTCCTGGCTTGAAGGAGTCTGTTATGGATCTCCTCCCTTACACAAGAAGTACGATGCCCTCCATTTCACGATCCTCGTGTCGACGTCTGATCCACCTTCATAGTTGGAGGATGGACACAATGGCACGCTTCCAGCAGTCGGTTTTACTGGAAGCCGGATTTATACGAGATGGGCAAGAAGTTAGCCGAACTTGAGGAAGATCGAGATGCGGGCAAGCCAGGAGCACGACAAAGGCTCAAATCTTTTCGCGCTGAGAGAATTCTTCTCGTTGACTCCGTCGTTCAGGTGGGGTTTCAACGCGGCGTCTCCCTTCGTGTTCATATAACTCTTCGCAGAGCTCGGCCGAATTCGAGAAATGGGCCAAGGTTGAGGCAGGGATTCAAGCTCAGAATTATAGAGAAAGAAGGATGCAAAGACGCGAAGCGTAAGTACTAGTCGTATGTAGTGTCTCATTGTGCTGACATTGTGCATTTACAGTCTGAAAGAACGCATTCTGGCCTCCGGGTTTGACAGTGTGGACCTCAATTGGATAGGGTGGAGCGCCGTGCCTGGTGCAAATGTCGACAAGCCACTCACCGAGAAAGGTGGGTCATGTGTTATCTCTTGGAGGATCCTCCTGACTTATTCCTATAGTTTGGAAATACATCAGAAATAAGGTCGAAATCAAACTCAATGCTGCTCGTAAGGCCCGCTTGTTTGCAGAGCGGTGCCAACGAGAAAGGATTTACCATCACAAGTCTACGCAGTGTTACTCCGATCTCCTGCGACAAGTTCTTCCAATGCAACGGCTGTATCTTCCTTCTCTCTCCCAAGTCGACGAACTGTCTTGCTTCAGAGAGCTTCGGAATCCAGATCGAGATGAACAGCCGGCCGAATGGGTGCACGCCGCAGCGCAGCTTCCAGAGAGCCTTTCGGAATGGATGTCCGAGCGCAGGAGTAAATGCACCGGTTTGCTTCCTTTCTATGTTGACGGCCCTCAAGACAAGGCGATGGAGGTCAAGATGTTGTCAGACCCGACGATCGATCTCTGGCGTCATGATGCGATGGGCAACTTTGCAGGAAAGCTCGACCTTGCGATCTCAGTATTTCGTCACCCAGACACCAGTACTATCCACATCGGACGCGATGTTTGCCATGCTTGGAAGATGAAAGGAGAACTAGAGTTCTCGGAACGTGGAGCAGAGGCCGTGGGCGCCCTTCTCCGGCTGCTGGGGCTTGACCCAGCGATCACGACTGCGTCTATGCTCGAACGGCTGGACATGTACTTCGTATGCGCAAGCTGCCCACCGGACCTCGTGGAATCACATCGTTCCTGGATATCCTGCGTAAGTCTTCGTTTTCTTCCAACGCCTTATGACTCACCGGTCACTTGGTGTAGGTCTTGCATTTCCTCCAATCCTCGGAGACAGATCATCCCTACCCTGAATGGCGTGTGGCGAGCCACGATGAGGCGGCCATGCCGTGCGAGCACGTCATCGGCTGTCACCCCGTTGAACCCAAAGCATGGCTTTGCAATCGCTGTTCTGATTATCCCGAAACCTTTCCGTTTGCAACCTTTGGACTGGTCACTACGGCGGGGAGCAAAGGAGATGCTATTCGACATGTGCAGACAGCGTATGTCCACGTTTCCTGTTGCTGTGTCCGCTCGCCTGAGGTTCATTTCCAAAAGGCACAATATCGAAGATCCTGTGACCGACGTGGATCTATTCTCATATCCGATTCTTAGATTCAACTAACCGTTCTCGACGGGCATTCGGTTGATTCGATGACAGACTTTATTCTTCGATAGCCATTCATTCGGACTTTGGACTCTTGACTTTGGTTCTTTGATGGGTAATAGTAGTGTATTCTTGGCTCTCTAATGAACACCTTGTATCGCTGTGTAGAGGCCGGGTAGGAATATATCAGAACACGTTGGGTAGCGATTTTGCTGCTGAGTGTGGAAGAAAAGATGATGACTGAGATGATTACTGTCAGGGTCTGGCGTCACGGCGCAGTGTAAGCCGCAATACGTTTAATCAGCGAATTAGTGAACAACGGTGCATATCCCAAATTTCAAATTTGGTCAATATTCAGTGCTTTGATGCCAGAAAGTTTCATCAGGGATTTTCTAATTCTATTACTAGTGTTTTATGTCGGAAAACTGGGCCCACTATAATCAGATTATAATAACGGCCGCCCAATTTTCCGACATCCACCGACACTTACCCTATTTGGGTTATCTGAATGTCGCGGCTGTCCGACTTCGAATCCAGAGCAGCAGCGATTCATCGTCGTGGGATGATCCAACGTCCCATGTGTGACGCAGTTCGCATGAGCTTCCGTCGCAGTCTCGCAGTCTGCCTTCGGTGTTCGAGAGGCCTGCCTACCGTCGTGTATTCCGGCGTCAAAATGTGCGTCTGCCGTGGCATATCACCGTCTGTGACCTGAATGGCTAACCTCTCAGTGAAGGGACCTTGGGAAGTGACCGGCATGCTGACCACACCGTGACGGAAGAAAACGTCCCCTGTTATCGTTCCGGTCATGTTGTGGAGGGGGATCCACGCCTTTCTTTCCGAGTCCCGGCTTGGACAGGCGGCAGGAAAAAAAGTCTTTCACGCGCAGACGTCGCGTTCATCTTCAGTTGGGACTTTCCTTGAGCGTGATTTCGAACATCGGCTCGACCGTCCCCCTTGGTCTTCGTCCAATCCGTTCGTTCGCTCCTCATTACTCCACCGCATAAAAAATGGGGTGAGTTGCTCCCAGGGTCCTTCCGTCGGTGTTCCCATGCGCCATCTTCGATGAGTCAAACCTCCCCTGTTTCTGCGCTCCTTGCCTGTGGCCGTCAGTGTTCTTGGTCTGGATTCACCAGCACGGCGCACCACCCTGTCTCACGCCGGCTCCGCGCCATTTCCGGGACTGTGAGTAGATAGAGGAGACAGGTTTCCCAGGAAGCCAAACTGCGTCTTTTTTCGGACCAAGCCTCTCGTCATGATGGAGATGATTACCAGAGCTTGACTAAGAGACGAGAGTAGCCCCCGTTTCAAGAGTTCGGGGCCAAATCTCGAATACCTTGGATCTACATCGGTCTGCGCAAGTAGGAGTGAGCACTCATGCTCACATTTTCGATCTCTGTCACCGACGTCGTTGAGACTGTGGCCGTAACGCGACGTTGTCCATTCTGTCTCACGAAGACCCCTTCATTGTTATCAATGTCTGGGACTCAAAGCACGAATGCGAATATTTCTGGGGTTGCTATCTTATCATGCGGAGGTCAGCCATTCCCCTACGCAGCTGGGGTTCCCTACCCTTTCCGAAGGACGTCAGAGCGCATTCACTAGCTCGCTTATTGTCATCTCTATAGTACTAAGCGTTTCTTTTGACATAACGATCTTGATGGAGATCCTCATCCTACGCGCTGCGGCAGGATTAATACCGGCTTGCATTTGATGGTAGTTATGACTCCAGATGCGTTTCGGTTGCTTCTGACTCGGATGCAGTGCTGCACGCCGCTTCTTTCGCGAAGTGGCGGATCATATCGTGTTGCATGATGCAGGGCATGCCGATGAATCTCGAAACCGGGTAAGCTATCGCTGTTTCTCCAGCTGTCTCTGTCGCCGGGACTGACCATCGCATACGTGTTCACAGGTGGTCCCCTATCTCATCAACCCCCCAAAACCACCATTCTCTGTTGGGAAAATCCGGTGCGCCACCCTTTTTCACCTCCTTATCGCAGCGAGAAGGCCTGTGAGAACACGGCATGTTAACCGACGATATCAACTTCACCACATGATTTCCCTAGTAGACCGGGGCGGTGCTATCATGAAGGAGGCGATGGCATGTGGACCTGTGCTGCGCCCCCCAATTTCTGCTTGATATATGGAGTGAGTCGTGGTCCCGCTCCTTGGCGACGAAAACTGTCTAATTCCTCAGTTCAAAATACAAATTAATAACCCGGAATCACACGCCCTATCTCATAAAACATTTTTGGGCTGTCATATCCCGAGTCGGGGCACAGGCAGGTGCGAAGCAACCAAGCGTGGATATCGGCTTCTTTCCATCAGACCACTCTCCACGGAAGACTATTCGCGGAGTGTCACTGGGTCTGGCCTTCATGATGTCACGGTCGCCTCGCCCAGCGTGGTGACCATGACGAGGACTTTAATCTGGATAGCAAGGGAAATTAAACCACATGAAATACCAACAGCCACCGTTTCCTGGATTCTGACAGCTACGTTCTGGATTCACTCTACCGTCAGCATTCGCTAGTCATTGAATAATTCACGTTGGTCCGTTGCGATCGCGGCCCCGCAAATCCCGGGGGGAGAATCTAAGATGTTTTAGTTGGCTTGGCTCGTCAGGTCCGCGTGTTCCATATATCCTATCAATATATCATGGCCTGGTGGACCTTCACTGCATTTCGCATAGATCCTGATAACCCAACTGCTGTTGTCAGGACTCAGCGCTCTTTCGGAGAAATATTACACACGATACCGCGTTCAGCTCTGTTTGTCACTCTCGTGATTACTCGTGCCTGTGGCGGCTTCATTCTATCAAAACCCATCCCGCGCCGCTGTCCAGTCTGGTCCCCGGTGATAGGACTCGATATGGGACCCCACCTGCTTGGTTCCAACTACTGTTCCAGGTGAAGCCTCATGTGACCCAAGTGATGGAACTGGAGCATGGATTCGTTTAATGCCTGATCGAACAGTTTTGGGGTAGCGTTTACCCGCGGCTCCGCAGATGATAGGACTTCGATACCAAGGCCTTGTCCCGTCCTCAGGCGCTAGGGTTAATGTCAATGTTTCTGATGCACGGAAGCTTCCTTTCGCGTCCATTCAAAGATGCGCCAGGTTCTTTTCACACAGGACCGTCTTGGGTCGGATTGGCCAAGAGCAGATGACCGATGTTGGGTTCACATACACTGCTCCTTCACATTGATCACGTTTGCGTGGATCGTCGGTCGGCCGTGCGATAAAATGTACTCACACTTCGGAAATCGCCAATTCGATTTCAACGCACGGTTCACTCGGCCTGACTGATTTTTTCGTCCGATGTGTCTTTGGGCACCCGGCTGCCCCTGAGGGGTGTTGCGAATGCCACGCGTGCGGAACTTTCGAATCTTCGAAAATATTGGGAATTTGGTCATCGACCGTGATTGGCGGTTGAAAGATGCCAGTGACCTCACGATCCTTCGTCTCTCTTTTGCAATCCTAGGGATCAGGTTTGTTGGAGCCGCACATAGTACCCACGACAGAATTGTGGTTGCTGTGCGATTGAAAACCCAATTATTATTCTGCATTTCCCTCTTGCTGGTTCGGTTTGTCACACAAATTCCAGAGCGAGTGTTTTTCGGTTCGGGTCTCTGTCCAGCACTGCACTGCCAATGGCTGCCTGATCAGTCATGCCAAACTCTCATTTTGACCGATGGCTGCGCCACGTGGCGGATCGACCGTATGATAGTCCGTGTTGCTTGGGACGCCTCGGGTACGCGTCGCGTTGTCGTTATCGTCGGGGGAGCGTGCCTCGAGGTTCGTGCGTGGATCAAACGGTGGCCGATCAGCATCCTACCACACAGCACCACGTTTTCTGAACCACTAGAGCACACAGCCTGATGCCGCCGCCTCGAGGCAACCCCACGCAGGCCTAGCTGGCGGCGCTCATGTGAGGTATAAAGATGCACGCGCTGAGGTTGCTTGTAAAACCGGCGACCTTTGAGTGCTGGGCCTGCGCGAACGAACGGCTTCCCGTATTTGTTGTTTTCCCGTTCCGGTCCGCCTCGACCGAGCGCGGAGTTCCGTCCGGGCTCAACTGCCCTTGTTCGCCTGGTGAAAACGCTTATTGTCACACCGTCACGCCTCTGATGCCAGTCACGACCCGTCGTCAATCAAGGAGCCTTCTCCACCCAAATGCCATCGATGAAAGCGGGGGCAGGCGATCCGAAGACAGGCCGCGGGGGGCCGTCCGGGAGAGTGGCGGTGACAACGATCCTGCGGACGGGTCCTCCCCAAGATCGTTTTCGAGGGAGGAAGCTGAGGGGCGCGGATCGTCGACGTCCGTCGGCCCAGAGTCCCAATCCCAAGAGGCTGACATGTCCGAAGAGTCGAATTACGAAGAGAGCGACGGCAGCCCCGACTTTGACGACGACTTTGAAGGTACCCCTTGATACGCATCACCACCGCAAAAGATCGCTCGAGCTAACCGCACACGCACACGCACACGCAGTCACGCACCACGTCGCAAAGAAACGCCGTAAGTCGGACAGACCTGCGACTTCGGCCTCGGGGAGGGCTCCCTCATCAAAGCCCCTCGCGAAGGCCAAGCGAACTGGCATCAGCCGCAGGATACAGGGCCGGCTGCAAAACATGTTGTCGCTGCCCTTGGACGTTCTCTTCTTGGTACGTCTGTCTCGGCGCGGATTCCGCTTCTCCGCTGTCCCTGAGCGGTCTCAACGACTCAGATATTCTCCGAACTGGGCTCGATGGATCTCGTCAACCTCGCGCGCACGAGCAATGAACTGCGTCGGTTCTTGATGTCGCGCAGGACCATCTTGGTCTGGACAGTCGCGCGACAGAACGCGGGCGCCACCAGGGTGCCCGATCCCCCCGAGGACATGTCCGAGCCAGCTTGGGCGCTGTTGTTGTTCGGGCCTGCCATGTGTTCTGTGGGGTCAACGTGTCCTTACGTATCGTTTCAATTTAAAGTTGATATCATGTTACAGGAATGCTCCACGAAGAACATACAACGGGTCGACTTTGCCCTCCGCCGTCGCCTGTGCACCGGTTGTAGAAAGAAAAAGTGACGAAACCTCTCTCATGGAGCTTCGAGTGTATCTGATCGTAGATCCATCGCAGCCTCGTACCTTCGGTTAAATTTGGGTCTCAGTGCCCCGGTTTGAAGGAGTCTGTTATGGATCTCCTCCCACACACAACAAGTAAGATACGCGCTGTCACACAGCTCTCAAAACCTGCCCATGCGGACAACTGACCCGATCGCACAGATGGAGGATGGGCACATCGCCGCGTTTCCAGCAGTCGTTTTTACTGGAAGCCAGATCTATACGAGATGGGCAAAAGATTAGCCGAGCTTGAGGAAGATCGAGATTCGGGCAAGCCAGGCGCGCTACAAAGGCTTGAAACCTTTCGTGGAGAGAGAATTCTCTTGGTCAACTCTATCGTTCAGGTGGGGTTATATTCCGTCTTTCGCCTGTCTTCGTTGGAATGACATTCCTTCAAACAGAGGTGCCCCGAATTCGAGAAATGGGCCGAGGCCGAAGCAGAGGCGCAAGCTCGTAATGCTCGCGAAAGAAGAGTGGAAAGACGCAAAGCGTAAATAACATTGGTAATCGGGGTCTCGTGATGGCTGACGTCCTACACCACCACAGCCTGAAAGCCCGCATTCTAGCTGCGGGGTATGGTAATGCGGATATCGATTGGATCGGGTTGAGTGCCGTGCCTGGAGCAAATGTCGATAAGCCACTCACAGAGGAAGGTGGGTCATGTGATAAGCCTTGGAGAGCCACTTGAACTTTTCCCCTTTAGCGTGGAGACATATCAGAACCAAAGTCGAGTCGAGGCTCAGCACGGCTCGCGAGGCTCGCCTACGTGCGCTGCGATGTCGACGAGAGAGGGAGTACAGGGCTAGGGCTGAGCAGTGTTACTCCGACCTCATGCTCCAGGTTCTTCCAATGCAACGGCTATATTTGCCGTCGCTCTCCCAAGTCGGCGAACTCTCTTGTTTCAGAGACCTTCTGAATCCAGAAAGAGATGTACCGGCCGCCGAATGGGAGCGCGCCGCAGCGCGGCTCCCAGAGAGCCTTTCAGAATGGATGTCCGAGCACAAGGACAGATACAGCAGTCTGCTTCCTTCGCGTGTCTTCGGCACTCAAGATAAGGCAATGGAAGTCAGGTTGTTATCCGACCAGCGGACCTGTTCCTGGGTTCTTGGAGATATGAGCGATTTTGCGGGAAAGCTCGAACTCGCGACCTCTGTATTTCGCCACCCGGACACCAATACGATCCTGATGGGACGCGATATCTGCCACGCTTGGAAGATGAAAGGAGATCTAGAGTTTTTAGAACGCGGCGCGGAGGCCGTGCGTGCCCTTCTCCGGTTACTACTGCTTGACCCGACGACCACGACTGCGTCCATGCTCGACCAGCTGGACAGCCACTTTGTCTGCACGAGTTGCCCCGAGTGGCGTCGTTATTCCTGGAGATCCAGCGTAAGCCACGCTCCTTTCTCCCGCAATTCCGTAAGAACTCGCCAGGAACTCTGGTTTAGGTTTTGCATTTCATCGAGGACTCGGAGATGGATCGTTCACACACCCAATGGCGGGTGGTGTATCCCGATGAGGGAGCGATGCGGGGCGAGCAGTCCAACTATGACGTTCTGTACCCCCACAGATCCGAGGCGTGGCTTTGCAATCACTGTTCAGACGACCTGGCACCCGCGCCGTCTGCACCGTTTGGACGTATTTCGTGGGCGGTGAGCAAGACGGACGCCACTCGACATGTGCAGACAAAGTACGCCTCTGACCTTTCGTTTCGTCTTTGTTTGTCCGTCTAAGGTTTCTATAGGCACGATATCAAGGATCCCATTGTTGATGTGAATCTATTCTCGTACCCGATGTTTGGCTTCGAGTAAACATTGTTCGATCACCGTACTGTATTCCACTCCACGGTCGTATACTTGCACTCTCTGTGCAGTTGTAGTAGTAATTGTATCTATACGATCATGTGATGGTCCGTCCAGTCCAGCAGTCGTCCAGAGGCAGAGGCGAGCGGCTTGACGACCTCTGTCCTGTCCTTTCTCGTCCGTTCTGGTATGACATCTACCCATCGCTCCTCTCGTTCAACCTTGCCTTGGAAAACCTATCCAAAAAATCGCGCACCAACATCCCTCTCCTTCGTCGTAGCCACTCCCGAGGTGGCCCCGCCTCTCACCTCTGCAGTCGCTCATCTCCCCCCCATCAAGAAGATGGCAAGCGACGGTGATATCAAGTCAAGCTCCACTGCATTTGAAGGTGTGCCCCTCCAGAAATCATCTTGCCGAAGGCCAACTCAAAAAAGGTCACTTCCCCTTTCTAGATCCCAAGGCGGCCCAATCGCTCCCAGACGACAATGGTAGGTGGCCAGTGCCTCGCGTTCTTCCTATCGCCCTTTCCTTGCACCGCGAAAGAGATGGTAGTCGGCCTCGTGACGACGCCTATTTTGCGTTTGTTCTTTTCCACCCCAATCTCAGTTCTGACCGCTCTGCTCCGTGCACGCCCAGGGGAGCCCCAACCCGAGCGAGCTCAACCGCTTCCTCCGGCAAGTAGCACGGACAAGTCGCCCACTTCTCCTGACCCTCTTGTCACCCATCCTGCGGCGCTGGCGCCAGAAACGCCTGGCCCGACGTCCATCCCAACTCCAGCGCCGCAGCCACGCTCGTGGTTTGCGTCACTCTCCGGGGGTGGCTCGTCTAACGTCCCTCCGAATGAGCTCGCCGAGCGGCCACCCTCTTCACCATCGTCACTCCCCGGCAAACAGTCGGCCGAGGCCGTTCAACCACCTGCCGACTCCTCCTCGAGCGCATCAGGTGCTGCGCCACTGCCGAATGAACTGCCCGCCAGCGTCCCTTCTGCCCACCCGCCGATTTCAGAACCTGAGAAGGTCAATCGAATTCAGCCGGAACGCGACATCAAAATCGTTCCTGGAAAGCGCGCCTGGTTCGCCTCGTCTTCGTCCTCCAAGCGACCGAGCAAACTGAGACCCATGGTGGATGAACCATCGCTTCCCTTGGAATCTGTTTCGATGGACCCTCCGGCCCCTGATGCGCCACATCTGCCAGCTATGAGTGTCATCCCTCCGACGCCGCCAAAGCCAGGGCTTGTTAGGGTCGAGGGCGAGAGTCCACCATCCGAAACCGTACCTGTTCCTATACCTGCCGCTCGTAGATGGTTCTCCCCTGCTTCGTCGTTACAATCGAGGTCTCTTGAATCGGAGGCTCGTGCTGTCTTACCATCGATGGGTTCGCAGCCCGCCATGGGTTCACCTCGCTCGTCAACCTCGATCGATGAGCAAGTGCCGAAATTGCCATCCGCTGGCCCATCACCAGGGCCGTTGTCGCCTCTTGTGACATCTGATTCGAGCCAGAATTTCTCTTCTTTTAACCCTTCCACAAGCCGCTTCTCGCTTAGCATCCCTTTTTTGGGGCGCCCCAAAGTCCCCTTCGACCGTGCTATGGCATCTGCACAGGATGCTGACATCCGATCGCAGCTGGACATTCCCTCCGTTCCCTCACAAGACTTACCTGCAACGGAAATGGGAGGAGAATCCACACTTGAAACCGCAGGTGGGTTTTTTTACCCATTCGACTTGTGATCGACGGCATGATGCCATGCTTCAGAAAATTTATCGGTGGACTCTTCACCTCCCGGTCCGATTCCCGAGCCGGTTGTCAGTGATGGCCCCACAGCACAAGGCTCCTGGTGGGGACTCGTGGGATGGCGGTCTGCGACACACATGCGCACGCCTTCTTCAGCCCCGGATCTGCCAATCGAACCACTGGATCACGACTCAGTAGCTGTATCAGCCAACACGACCCCGATTGAGAACTTCTCGAATACCGAAACACACAAACACGGGTCTACGTTATTGGCTGAAACACCTCAGGTTCGAGGCCCGAGTTGGTTGACATTGACACCGTGGTCTTGGTATGATCAGTCGATCACGACGCCTGCTCCTGGAACGGCCCAACCAGAGAAATTTGGCGCCAACCGAGTGGAAGCGGAACCAGAGCGTCCGATGACGACGGAAGTAGGGCCAGAGCTCGTGTTGGAGGTGTCAGTAGAACAGGGACCTGCGCACGTGGAGCATACCAACCCCATCCAGTCTTCCATGAAGACGAACATCTCTGGTTGGGCCTCATTCTTCAGTTCCAGATCGCTGCTTGTTAAGCGCATTGCGGACGCTGAGCACAGAGAGGAGGATACAATGGAGGTGATGGACGTCGATGAGGGTGATGACGAACATGGTAGCACCTCCGCCCTCGTGAGCACGGAGGTCCGTGCGGGAAAGGATCGTATCGCGCGAGAGATGCGTGTGTCCAAACTCGTTTCCACTCCACCCCGCTCGTCGTCCCCGTCTCCAAAACCGAAGGCAAAGCCTGACGACCTTAAGGAGACAAAGCGTACTTCGGTCTCGCCTGCGCCGTCCAAAGGTTCCGGACGTGCATCCCCGCGTGTCCCGCCGCCACCGAATCTCGTACTACCCACATGGGACGATACGTTTCTTACGCCTCCCCGCTCTACTGGGCCACGCGCTCAGACGGATTCCGCCCTCGCGAAGACAATGCGTTTCGTAAGTGACCTGCTCTTCACAAAAAACGACGGCGCAAGTACGGGGAAGGGTAAGGCACGCTCAAGGGGTGACGAGAACTTTGCGGACTTTGGGGGGCACCTTCCACGTATCTGGGACGTCTTGGATGGACAAGTAGACGGCGACGTTTTGCGGGGATGTAAACGCGTGGTGGTCATTGGCATACATGGGTGGTTCCCTGGTAAGTCACCGATGCCATGTAGGGCCTCGTAAACGTATCCGAATTTTGAAGGGCTGACGTTACTGAACAGGGGCGGTCATGCGGACCGTATTGGGAGAGGTTTGTTTCTCCCGAGAGGTGTAGTAGTAGTCACTGATGCACTTGTTGCAGCCGACTGGCACAAGTAACAAATTTGTCTCAATGATGTGTCAGGCGCTGGACGTGTTTCAGGAACGACATGGGCTCCGGATTGAGAAGGTGACGCAAATCCCGTTAGAAGGCGAGGGAACGATTAGCAAGCGTGTCGAAAAGTGTGTGCACGTCACCTCTCCCGTTGCCAAAATATCGTAGGTATTCCAAATACTGAAAATCCAATCCACAGACTATACGACAATTTGACGGCGAACCGCGAATGGATGAGTGATCTCCATGCGGCAGACGCAATCCTAGTGGCGACGCATTCCCAGGGATCCATCGTTTCGACACATTTGCTTGACCGACTCATCCATGAAAAGCATATCAAGACATCGAGGACCTTGGACCTCCTCGCCAGCGCCTCAGCTGCGCTCGCTCCCGGGGGCACGGTCCCGGCAACTCCCTCAGGCCAAAGGGTGTGCTGTTTGGCGCTCTGTGGCATACATCTCGGACCCCTTCGTTATCTAAGCTCCAGTTCTCTGCTGCAGCCATATCTTCAGGTAAGGTTAAGCGATAGCTTGTATAATGTGAGCGCCTTTATTCAGATTCATTTACCAGTATTTCGAGTCGGCAGCGGCAAAGGAACTTTTTGAATTTCAGGTCAGTCGTCCAATCGCCGGGCTACGGAGCCATGCCAGGTTATCTTCTATTGATCACCGGACGTGTTGCAGAGCACCAGCAGTGAGGTCTCGAAGGTTTACGTGAGAGCGCTGCGTAACGTTGTTGACCATGGAGTACGTCGACGAGTATTTCAATTTATCACGGGCACATGTGACATTGCATTGTGTATCAGGTGAAGATGGTGTACATCGCCTCGCTGAACGATCAAGTTGTCCCACTCTACTCGGGTTTGTTCACCGCCGCTTCCCACCCTCTGATTTTGAGGGCGTTATACGTTGACGGAGATGCGTATCAGTACGTGTGTAAGGTGTTAGAGAACGTATCGTGCCTGAAACTCTCTTCTGCTTCCACGTCACAGTTCATCTGACTTCTTGTCGAACCTTCTGGTATTACTCCTTCGCGTGATGAATGTCGGCCTCTCCGATAGTGGCTTGCTCACGCATCTTTCCGAAGCGACCGCGGGGTCATTGAACGGTATCGGGCATTCGAAAGCGTACGAGGAACTGGGAACATATTCGTGAGCGGACCCCTTTCTCGGCATCGAAACTCTACCAGTCCTTTCTGATGAGAGGGTGTGACAGGCTTGCCGTGAATTACCTTTTCATGACGAATCATGGATCGCGTGAGCCCCCTGAGCTTGTCGTCCAAGCCTTCGATGCGAATACAGAACTCAATGATTACGAGGTGAGCCGTCCGTCCGTCCCACTCCCTCCCCTGAATCCAACTCCCCCGAGTGGCGCGATGTGCCGTTCACCCCCGTCTTGTTCTAATCCTCCGCCGATGCGCTTCCTTTTCACAGATTCCCTGGGCATTACGCGATTTGATCGCCAACGAGGAAGTGAGACACTTCTTCGCCAACGATTTCGCCGACCTGCGCAACACCTTCCCTGATTGGCATCCCAAGACCGCCATCCTGCGGGACATCAAACGGAAGCTGCAGCCTATCCAACGCCTAGGTACAACAAAACCACCGACGGGGTCCAGCCTTTCCAAACTTTGACAGAATTGAAATAGCGTAGCATCTCGCACTCTCCCACGTAGGGGTTAAGGCAATTCGTATTATTCCTTTGTTCGTCTCTTCGCCCTGGCTCTCGTCGATTCGTTGGGACACACACACACATACACACACACATACACACACACACAGACGCGTCCTTTAATCATCCATCGGAAACACGCTTTACCATTTAATCTTATTTTTTTCTTTGGACCGTCCACATGGTACATGGTACATCAATCACTTTGTGTAGAGCAGAGCAAAGCATTTTATTTTATCCTTTGGGATTGGCGGCGGGGTCTTCAAAGAAGCGAAGCTTTTCCACTTTGTATAAATTGAGTTGTATATGATATGACCGGGAACCACATGGCTCGCACATGGCGCTCGGACTCGCACGCACATGCGACATGCGCGTCCCCGCCGGGTGACCCAAGGAACCCAAAGAACCCACGCGACACATTCGTCATTAATCACCATATGCGCCACGCGCGCCTCCTGCCCCACGCCCTGGCAATATGGCGCAACCAACCAACCCACCCACCCACCGCCTTCGCTACCCCCGCTCCGTAACGTCATGCACATACGTACGGTCGATCGGTCGCATGGAGTCAAAGTGGTCTCTCTCCGGGAATGAAAATGGTTGTGTGTGTGTGTGTGCGTGTGTGCGCGCGCTCGCGCGCAGCAAGCAGCCGTGTGTGTGTGCTTAGTAGCGTAAATGCGTAAATGCATCACTCCGCAACCCCCCCCCCCCCTCCCTCGCCCTCCCTCGCCACTCGATCCACCCCGATCGCCTGGAGCTGTCATCGCATCACATCATATCACATATCATCACTCACGCTCGTTACGGCATAAATCGAATTTGTTCCGTTCCCACGGACGCATATGTGGGCAAAACCACGGCTACCCCACGCACACCACGCACGTCCACGTCCTTGTTGATCCACCCATTTTGTCTTTTTTAAAAAAAAAAATTTCCGGGTTTTTTGTTTTTGTATCGTATTATTTTGCCACGCAACCCCCCCCCCGATGCCCGTGACACGACGTGACGACATTGGTTTTTGTTTTTGTTTTTGTTTTTGTTTTTTTACTTACCATGATGTGGTGCCGTGCCGTGCCCGTGCCATGCGATGCGATGACGCGATGCACGTACAACCACAACAACGACAACAACTTGCGCCGTGCGCCGTGCGCCATGCACATACTTGGGTTGATGACACTTGGTTATGAGAGAGAGAGAGGAAAGCGCGGAAGCCACCCGCGCTTGGAATCGCACGGGCACTGCATTTGTCCGGCGTTCCCTGTCCGTCTCTTCTTCCCCACCCCCCCCCTCGCCGCGTCTCGGGAGGACGGGACGAGTTGCGATCAACGGTTCTAAACGTTTGATCGAATATCAGCGAGAAGAAGATAGATCTAATTGGACACGGGGACGCCACGCCCTTCTCCCTTAACCTTTCTTTCCCTTTCCTGCCCTGGGCCATGACAGGCGCGATGGGGTGCGACAGGGTGCGACAGGTTGCGACAGGAGCAGCGGACAGCATGGCGACGGTTCCGAAGGGCAAGGCACAGCAGAGAGAGATAACATAACGACACTGCCGCTATAAGCTAAAGCACACAACGCGTATATACAATTAAGCCTAACTGGAAAGGTGGTGGTGCAAGATCGTGTTTGAGGAACTTTCCTTCTTCTTTCATCATCATCCGAGATCCCCTAGCCGCTCCCATGCATGGTATAGATGGCGCTTGCCCGCGTTCCTCACTCCAGATCTTCTCCAACTGTCAACGATACTCGGCGCCGCAGTCACCTATCAAGGTGATCATCTTTCGCCCGTTCGAGCGCTCCAGGACGGCTTCGATGTCTACGCGATCAGAATCGGAAAGGTGGAACCTGAACACGTTCAGGTTATCCTCAGGGTGTTCCGAAACGCCGAGACGGGTGCCTGCGTTTGTTGTTATATGGATATGTGTGTTTTCAAACCGTGGAGCAAGGGTGGAGCGTAAAAGAGTTTTTGCGTTGCGTCCATCAAGATATGTGATGAGATGGAAAGGAAACCCAAAAAAAAAAAAAAGGATCGGGGGAATATGACGCACCGACTAGGACGGCGCCGACGAAAGTATGGTCGAGGACCCATCGGACGGCTATGTTGGCGATGCTCACCCCGCCGTGCTGGTCGCCAATTTTCCGGAGCACGGTGAGCAATCGCTGGAAGAGGGCCCAGTCACCCCACACTCTGGTGATCGCATCTAGATACTGCGGTTTCACACAAAGAAGAAAGGACGTAAGCGCACTGGTGGTGGATTCGGAAGTGGCATGGCGGAAAAGACGTTTCAGATTTTTTGGGGGGAGAACAAATGTCCATAAGAATGGGGGAGAGCGTGAGAGGATTGAGAGAAGCAAAGATGGATGGTGAGAGGAAGCGCCAAGCGCAGCCATGGGGTTTCGGAGTGTAACGATGCGCGGCGGAGAGAGGGGAGCGGAGGCGTTTAACTCACCTTGCGTTGTGATGGCGTAAGCGCCCCCGAGTACGGATCAGGCTCGGGCCTGTCGAGCCAAGCGTCTGCAAGGAAACCACCGCACTGCCGCGGGTGTGAAGGTGTGAGGAGAATAAGGTCAGCCGGAAAACAATGCGCGGAGAAAAGGAAGAGGAGAAAGGGCGATACGCACGAAGGTGCCGTAAGTGAGCAGCTTGATGTTGTGCTTCTCGCACACATCTGCCAATCCGTGAAGAGGTCGTGTGTCAATCAGGGAGAACTGTGTGACGAGGGATTGAGCATCTTTTTTTCTCGTCCTCGTCCCAACTTCCGTCCGGCCGTCGGACATGGGAGAAAGTGGGGGCGGCTCGGAGGTGGCAGAAAAAAAAAAAAAAAAAGTACATACCTGAACTTGATTGGAGACGAATGGAACCAGGGCCGAGCTGTGTGCAAATCTCATCCGTCCGGACCGCATCAAAGTTTACGAGGCCGAGTGCCTTGATGTGTCCGTCGCGTTGCATGTCCTGCAGGTAGCGCAGGGATGTCATGTAACCCTTATTGGAGTAGTCTTGCCAATAAAACTGCAATGAGGCATGGAGGGCATGCGGGCCGATGTCGTGATGAGACAGATGGGAAGCCGAAAAAGGCAGCACGTGGAGCATGACGGACCTGGAGAAAGTCGAGCTGGCGCGTGCGCATGCGCGTCATGCGCTCGCGCACAGCGGTCTCGACGGTGGTGCGAGAAACGTCGCCGTGCTTGAATACGCACCATTTGGTGCCACCGAGGACGGTGCGGGGAGGGAGCTGCTCTTGGAATTGCCCCTGTAGGGATAGCGCGAGTGTGTCAGGAGTGGCGCGGCGGGGAGACGGAGAGAGAGAGGTGGGGGGAGGGAATTGGCGGGAAGGGGTAGGCAGGGCGGGGTTGGCCCACTTACAAAGACGATCTCGGCAGGGCCATAGTGGTCAGCTGGATGGGGTAAGCGAGCGCCCGATGCGAGGAGATAGATTGAGATTGGAATCGAGGGGGAGAGGGGGGAAGAGAGGACAAACCCTTTGGGTGTTGTGGGTCGCGTTGGGAAATGATAACGTCACGTCAGAAAGAGCTGGAAGGGGACGGACGTTCGAGAAAAAGGAAGATTCACCATGTCTGACAGGGAGAAGATGAAGAGAGGAAGATCAGCGAAGAGAACGGAGAAGGATGATGCGAGAACGCGTTTACCAAAGGCAGTGTAGCCTTGATCAACATGGCGCGCCATGGCTTCTCGTATCCTTGAGGCCGGAGCGCTTCCCCAGGCGGTGCTGGAAAGCTGCCAGAGGCCGACCCAGAGACGGGGGGGATTGAAGGGGCCGAGTTGGAAGGACTCTAGGTGGGTGTGGGAGGCGAGGGGGGCACGGGAAGACATCTATGATGGGAGGGACGGTAGGGAGAGCATGGCCTGGCGGGGGGGTGTGGATTTATATTGAGGAGACGATGAAGAGAGGACCGAAGCAGATAGATGCACACGAATCTACGAACGAATACGGAGGGGACGGGAGGGAGGGGGAGGAGAGGGAGAGATGATTTTGATAATATAATATAATAATTTTTATAATAATAATAAGTGATTGGTTTGGTTTGAACCGGGTTCCCGGGAGCTCATTTCAAACCTGCGTTCGCCTGTTGATCAAAAGACCGGGGCGACGAGAGAGATCTCGAGCACATTGCCAACCTGTCCCTCTGCCTCTCCCCCAATCGAATCCAACGAAATATCTCCACCCCCGGTCCTTGCCTTGGTGCCCATCAATGCTCCGCCAACAATCCTCATTCCCGATTCGTCGGAGCATTAAGCCTCCCCTATATATTTCCTTCCACTCCTTCCTCCTCCCCCTCTCGTAGTTCCCGGTCATCCTCTCCTCTTTGCCGCTTTCCCTTCACGTCATCATGCCCGCTCCCGCATCCGACGCATTCCACCGCTCACCCGACTCTCGCTCTCTCAACCATGTGTACGCTTCCCCCCTCTCTCCCCGTCGACGAATCACACCCTCACCCTCTCCCGTCACAGCAATCTCATGGTCGACTCGTTCATCGCCAACGCCCGCGTAGACGAGTACGTCTTCTCCCCTTCCACTGCCACCCCCTATTTCCTCTCTCAAACCCTCTTCCTCCTCCCTCCCTCTCTCTTTCTCCCCTCGACAGCCTCCGTGCGACGGTACGAATACTCCTCGCGTCGATGCCCCCGAGCACCGCACAAGCCTTCACCAAAGCCGCCCGCTCGCGACTGACCAGCGCAAACGCCAGCCCGCTGCCGCGCCCCCAGATCCTCTTCTACTACGACGGCGCCGAGCCGGCGCCCTCCTCCGGACTGTACGACATCTTGGCGCACGCGAGGGCCCTGTACGGCGCAGGGATGGGCCTGACCAGCTTCGGCGTCTTGGCCACCGTCATCCGCACTTCCTTCGGTCTCCGATGGACGCCTTTCGGCGCGGCCGCGGAGGCCTTCGCTCTTATCGACGGCGACATTTGCCAAGCAATACAAAGCTCAAAAGAGGAGATTGACTCGGGCCGCGCGGGTGACCTAGAAAGCGCGCGCGCAAAAGTCGCCGATCTACGTGCTGCCTTGAAGGAAAGTGCCGACGCCGTGTCCCGTTGGGGAGGCGACTTTCCTTTCGAGCGTGCGGCCGCTACGCTGGACGTTTGGAAATTCTGACCCTTTATTGCCGCCGTCTGTACCCCCCCACCCCTCCGATTTTTGTTATTGCTATTTCTTTCGCTATTAATGATGATGATGATGATGATGATGATGAAGGTGATGATCCTGATCCGAAAAACGCCCTGATGAAAATGATATAACATACACGGGCATATGTCATCCGCTGTGGAGCATGTTATTGGGTGTGGTCGCATATCGAAATACGTCTCAGGCCGCGTATAAGCAGGTGTGACGTTGCAAATTCAGATCTCATGACTGTAGGGTTCGGCCCTAAAGGGATTAAGCTCACATTGGACCGACGAGCCCGAAAGAGTCGCGAGCCAGACGCTTTGGTTGGACCGAAGGGAAAGAGAGAGAGCTCAATGATACGTTCCGCGTGTAACTTATTCTGGCCATACAGCGCAGTAAACTAAATCGCCGGAGCCCGTCCGGTGGCGATGACGAATGGCGGTTTGGCGAGGGCGGGGGTTGTTGCGATGGGCGGCAATCTCAAAATTATTATCCCAAGGCCAGAACGAACGTATTCCTTTCCCCCCGGTGAAATCATCAGTCCAGTTTGTCTTTTTTTTCTGATGATGATGATGATGATGATGATGATGATGATGCACCCATAGCTGTACCCCCCGGGTTAAATGCATATCATCATCATCATAAACGGCGGAACGGTCACGCGTCGGGGGACGCCGGGACGGCACTTTATTTTTTATTTTTAAATTTGGGTTAATCCAAAAAACCTTTTCCGTCGCCCACACCCACACCCCCAATCTCTCGTTCGGTCCGTCGTCATCGCGTCCGTCCACCCGTCGGCAACAAATTATCAATCTGTCGCCGCCGCTCTCTGCTTCCACTCGGGGCCCATTTCTTCTCTCGTCGTCCTGGGCTCGGGGGTGGGGGTGGGGGTGGATGAACCAAACCAGCGCGGTTTTAGTCGCCGGAGATATAAATAAAATAAAAATAGCGTGGACCATAACCGTAAATAAAAGTCCACTCCGTCCATCCGGTATCCCATGCCATGTGTCCCATGTGTTTGCGCGTGTGTCCGGGATGCAGCACCTGCTTTGACTGCCCCCCCCCCCCCGCCCCCGATTTCAATTATGCGTGCCTGTTTGCATTCTTAGGAGTACACGACGCCAGGGGTTGAAACGGTGCGTGGTGGTCGGTGGAAACAAGGAATTGAGGTGCTGCTGGTGGTAACAGCCTTTGCCTACCACAAACCTCCGACCGATGTTCCGACGTGGTCGCAGGTATGATGGATATAAATGAATGGGGCAAAGAGGGGGGTGAAAAAAAAAAAAAAAAGATCGAGAGTAAGCTCGGCTGAGAGAAGGAAGCTGCGAAGGCAATTGAAACAAGATGGGGACAGATTTTTTTTTTGGGGGGGTGGATTGTAGGCAAAGACAAAGATGTGGGCGCGCCCACACCCAAAACAGGGCTTTGCCCCTTCCCTATCCATCCGCCGTAACGGATTGGACGGACACGGACGGGGCAAAGTGCAGCGCGCGCGATATTGATCGCGCCTCGCCATTGCTCTCAACAGGCAGACTGCGTTTGTCTTTTGCTTGCTTCCTTGTGCTCGCTCGGCACGGGCATGGACACAGGAATGCGATCATTATCATGCACAGGTCGTCCTCGTCACGATTGAAAAAAAATATACGCTGTAGTAACCGTGTGATGCGAAGAGGTCGCTCTTCATTCCATCTCCATCATCATTTCATCTCCAACAACTTTTCACACCTCCTCCCCCTTCACCCCTTCCCCTTCCCCCTCACCCCGCTCCGGCAAATAAACAGTCACCCGAGGCATGCGCCAATGGGAAAACGGATTACGCGAGGCGACCGATCGAGCCGTGATGTGAATAGCCGAAATCGCTAACCGCGCTGTTATTGGATTAGATTTTTTTTTGTAATAGCAATAGCATGCGGCAAGTTGTCGCGATGATGGGATCGGCCGGCCGAGATGGATGGATGGATGGATGGACGGTGGACGGACGGATGAATCATGGAGGTACTTGTACACCTTAAACCGCTACCGCCGACCGACGGGACTGTATGCGCGCCCGCGCCCACGTCCACCATGACTGTGACTTGTACACGCGATGTCACGATGCATGGTTAACACACTAAACGCAGCATGGGGTCCGGGGCAGGGGCTGTCCCCCGCCTGCGGGTCTGGTCTGACACGTTGCCCATAATCTCGCCCCTCAGATCCGATCTAGCTAGTCCCATGAAGGCACAGGACCCAGACAAGCCTGCCACGCTCGAACAACCAATTGCAACAATGACCCAAGCGAATGCTCGACGTGAATCGACGGGGCGCGTCCCTCAGGTTATCAGCAAAGGATATTGGAACCGAGAACTGTCTCACACCAGAGGTATGGCCGAAGCGATGGCATCAGACATTTTCCCAACCACGTCGACTGGGCTGTAGGTTGGTTGAGGTAGGATAGCCATACCGGTCCCAGGCTGGGTGACCGAACTGCCATTGAATTCCGCCGCAGCCGATTCGGGGAGTTCGGACGCAGGCGCTGCCAATCCCCAAAAGAGGAAACGACCCTCAGGACGATGCATTTGAAGCGGCGTAAGATCGGCCGTTGGAGGAGGTGGGAGGCATCTTCAGGGCTTCTAGATTGGTTTTCGCAACGACCAAACCAAAGAAGAAGAAAAAAAAAAAAAAAGGAAGGGCGCCCTTTTGGGGATGCTCGAGCTGGGTATGTGCTCATCGGCAAGTATGCTGAATCGCGTGCGGAGTGCGTGCTGCTGAGTGTCGTGAACCGGCGACCAGACTAGAGCAGGGTGAACTCGCGATTCAAAAAGGGGAACCACCGAAGGAGATCCGCTCGCTCGACAACTTCTTTGATCGTGTAGGTTCGTTCGCGTTGCAATCTCGCTTGAGAGGAACGGGCTCCGATGAGGCGGGGCACGGAACGAAATCAAAAGCCCGACGAAGAAATTTCAGAATGGGTGAATGGGCATAGCGATAAACGGCGCCTTCCCGGACGAGCGGGTCGTTGCTCACGATATCGCTGGGTGTGGCGATTGATCTTCTGACCGGCCGGGCGATATCGTCGGCAGCGTATCTTGGTCGTAAGGAGGTAGGAATGCACGTAGAGATATCCTCCGGCGGTCTTGCTGTTCTTGAAATTACGAGCGGCAATGGACGCCGCGACCGCAGCCTCGCAGTTTCATAAGCGGCGTTTTCTTGGAGTAGTCAGTCGACGTGCGAAAGAGGTTGGCGCGTTGGCGCCGTGGCATGGCCCAAGTCGTCGGCACCCTCCGTGTCGCTTTGGTACTACGCGGGCGGGAGAGAGGACCGACCCGACTCCCAGCTGAACCGATACCCTCACGGTGACCCAACTCTCGGACGTCGCCCATCAACCGCTGCCGCTCGTGGGGTATGCAGCCTTCACAAAATTTGGCCCCCACGTCGTAATCAATCCGCTTTTCTTGCCTTTCTTTATTTTTATCTTTCACTTTCGGAGAGCCAATTTAAAGCTGAGCGTCATGGACGTCACTGCCATTGGTCACCTTGGGCCGTCCCCGACGCCCAGCGGCGCAAAAACGGCCGTTTCGCGGGCGCAGATGAAGTCCTCGACGTCCCAGTCACAATCGCCGTCCTATATTCCTCTCCTTTCTCCAAAATCCGCGCGAAAGCCTGGGCCCACCCTGATCACCTCCTCCCTCCCCAGCTCTTTGTCCGCTCCCCACCTCGGCCTGGTGCCTCCAAAAAGAACGCCTTCCGGAAGCAGCCCCTCCTTGCCTCAACAGTCTCTTCAACAACAACAACAACAACAAGCGGCCGTTCACCCTCCCCAACTCCCACACCCGCCGTCTTCACCGCAGGCGTCTGGCGGCGGCGGTACCTCTCTGCCCTCTCTGCGCGCCCTGCGCAGCTTTCTTCCTTTTGGTGGTGGATCGGGCAAGTCGGCTTTTGCTTCGAACGCGGCCGTTCCCGGATCGCTGAAGAGCCCCTTCGCCGGATTCGCGTCCGGTCGACGTACCAGCATCACCGTTGAACGCAAGAATTCGGGCCAGTTTTCGCGTCCGGGTGGTGACGATATCATCGATGTGGCAGTGATAGCCATCTCGCCTCCCACTTCCTCCAAGGCGAACACGGAGCACACTCGTGACATCACCCATAGCGCCGACGCTCAGGCGCAATCTCTCCCATCCGCGTCGGCTTCGCACGCGGAACTGGGTACGTATGATAGCACTTTGCGCCACATGATAGCTTAATATTTGTGCTGATCTAGCCCCCCCGGTCGTCACATTCAATCCGGGTCCCCCTCTGAGCACCGAGTTATCAACGATCCTCGAGTCCGACCTCTCAGGGCTTTCGAAGCATCTCCCCGCTTTGGACGAATCCCGATCTTCCGACGTTTCTGGAAGCGGCCACTCAAACAAACCCGAGGCGCCCCCCCCTTCCCCACAGATCAATGAGCTCGTTGCCCTGGATGCGTCCGTGCTGGACTTGTCCACGTCACAGCTCAAGGAGGAGGTCATGCATGCGCTAAAGGAGAAAACGTCCAGGAACGGGTGGCTTTCGGGCGTCGTCGTTGAGGATGTTCCCGACAGTCGCCCTCCGAGTCGGGAGATGCTCGAAGCCAATGCTGCCGAGGAGCCCGAAGAAAGCTTTCATCTTGATGCTCTCGACCCAGATCTTGTCGCGTTGCTCAGCGCGAACCGCATCAGAGCGAAGCAGCCAATTTTTCAGACTGAGATCCCGTTCGCGTCCACGCTAACGCCTCAACAACCCCAGCCTATCGTCCCTCCGCGGATCTTTCCTCCTTCGCGAGCCGTCACTCCCCAATCTCGACCGTCTCCTTTGGGCCATTCGCCCGTCGACGTTTCTCCCAGCTCTGCCACCGGGTCTGCGAGATCGCAGCCCTCGCCGGTTCGTGCTAATGCTCCGCACGCCCACCCAAGCCTCGCGCGATCGGCGCCTACCCGATTCGTCCCTCGTCTCATGCGCTCGGTCACCGATCGTGCCGTCTCGACCCGTGGCGATCGCAACGTAGAGAATGCAGCGCGAGCTCCGTCAGACTCGGCTCTGCCGTTAGACGACGCCCGTCGAATTTCCAGCGACAGTCTTTACCTCAGGCGCCCGCCCGTCTCGCCCTTGCATTTGCCTTTAGAATTTCAACCGCCGCCGCCACCAATACAACACACGAATACGGAACCCCTTCGCCGGGTCGCACCCTCGCGCCTCGCCACCCCGGCGCGTTTTGGGATGAATGGGTCAGCAACTTCCCGTCTTCTGCGTTCTGCGTTGCCATCTTCGTCGACGCTTCCAAGCGCCTGGGGTGGAGATTCTCCGTCGCCCACGTCTCGTGCTTCATCAGCGATTGGCACCGCCGCAGATCGTCTCATTCGTCCCCGCACCAGCGAGGATGGGGCCCTCGAGGGACGCCCTTCTGCGCGCGAGCTCCTAGGCTACGCTCCACGTAATCGTAATCGCAGCTTCAGCGTCGGTGGTGGGAACACGGAAAGGGCGACTTCCCCTGCGCCCCGTCCCACGGAATGGCTTGGCCCGCGCACCGCCAAGGCGTTTGCCGCCGCCGGCTTACTCGATCGTGACGCCAACGGCGGTGCGTCTCGCTTCGGGAGCGTGCGTAGCCTCGGCGACCGCGATCAGCGCCCCCTTGCCCCCAGCCGACTCGCCGCTTCCGAGGCAGGGTCAGCGGCGAGTTCGTGGCAAAGTGGGAGCGTGTCCAGGGCGATGACGCACTCCGAAGCGACCGGCCATGACTCGGCATCCACGTCGACGGGTGCGCCGCGCACGACTCGCTCGGCGGATTCCACCGCGCCGACGTCGATATCCATGTCACGTCCGCAGTCGAGGACGCCGTCGCCACAGCACAAAAATTACCAGGCGGTGCTGCAGGCCATGGTGGAGAAGCATGCGACCGAGACGGGCACGCTTCTCGCCGCGCTGGCGGACGCACAGCACAACGCGCAGTCCCTCCGTGCGGAGAACGGCAGGCTCAAGGAACGAGTCGAGGACCTCGAGGCCGAACTTGTCGACGCACGCGTGCAGCTACGCACACACCAATGCGCCGGTGGATCGGCTGTGGCACCACCCCACTCTTCAGCGCACCTCCAGCCACCCGCACGTGCCGTCCTTGGCTGGACGGAGCGTGAGGCGTCCGCGGACGCAGCACTGGTGACGTCGAGGCGGCGGCCGATGCCAACCCTCCCCCTATCTGCTTCTGGTCCCGGTGGTAGTAGGGTCGTCGTGGACCTGAAACGTATGCGGGACGCGGACGACGAAAACGCGACGTATCAGGGCGGACGGTTCGCACCATCACGGCGGGCGAGCGGTGGCGCCGATTCAGTGTTCGCGGTTCCACCACCGAACATGTCGATGTTGCTGCAGGAGCAGCCCGCGGGCTCGCGTCGTTCGGGCAGCAGCTGCGTTTCGATGACGACGGTGAGCGCGCCGACGGACGTCGACGCACCCGGTTCGCCGCGCAGCTTGTTCTTGCGACCGGAGCATGAGTCGCATCTGGGTGACTTGGGAAGCCTGGACATGCGTTTCACCGAAGACGAGGGTGATGATGACGCTGCTGGCTTCGACATGGAATGATCGCGCACCGTAACGCCACGGCGCTTCTCTATTTCCACTCGCCCCTCGATTTCGATAATCCGAGCCCCTATCTTTTCCTCACCTCGGTTTGTTCTATTTCCGATTTGTTTGATGATATATCATTTTTTGGTCCCTTACTCCAGCCACCACCACCAACCACACCGCTCCCGCTAGTCTTTACCAAAAGGGAATACTACGTTTTCGGTCTTGAACATAATCCCTTCTTCTTGATACCTACTATCTTTTTTTTTGTTCATATCGCACACTTTTTTGTTGCCACCGTGTTTCTCTGACGCAAGCATTTGTATTTTATAATGTAACGGAGGTGCCGTATTTTCCCTGTCATACCTTTTTGCGAACGGCTACATAACTCGACAAGGAAGGATTGGGCACCGTTCCTTCAGGGTCACTTGTCACCGGCACTGACAGGGGGGCCAGGCACGCCACCGCCAGCCATGGCAGTTCAAGTATTAGTTCGGGTTAGCTTATCTTTCAGTCAGCCCCTCGTGTTCCACCCCGTCTTGGAAGAAAGAGAACACGAGTCTCTCTCTGGATCATTCTTCTTTCGGGCCATGCCAGAAAGAGTATAGGCTTTGCGCGCAAATCGGTGGCATGGCGCGTGGTGTGAGCCTCGGCAGCCAGGCGCCCGCCGCCATGTGTTCTGTGCTGGATTCCGCCGCAGGGAGCCCAGGGGGCCACTGCACTGGCAGCTGGAGGCGCAAAAGCGCGATTGGCCCTTCGGCGGCGCGCGCCAATCAGTCATTAGCCCGCACGGGGACGAGGCACGCATCGCACAGCAGTAGACCCCACGAGGATTTGTCACCACGCTGCTACGTAGTAGTGGGTCGCGCGACTCGCCCTCTCAGCTCGCGTGTGTGGAAAATCGAATTTGTCGTGCACGACACGACCCTTCGTAGGCACGATTACGCGCCGCGAGCGAACTGCGCTGCGCCATCATCTCACGCTCACGCAATCATGAGATTCGAAGAATCCGATAAACATTTGATTTGTCTTTTTCCTCTGTTTGTTGTTGTCATTTTCAAAATGACTGGGATAACGAGAAGTGCTCTGTACCTGAAGTTGCTTATTGATTTGTTCTTTCTATTTGTTATGTTTTTTTTTTTTTTTTTTTTTTTTTTTTTGTAATAACTCTGAGAGTTGTTGTTGTTGGGAGTTGTTGGGAGGTTTCAGCAGATATAATATGATATACATCGGGGACGGGGGGGGGTTCAAGTCGGCCAGCATGGCCGCCCCGGGTCCGTGACGGATCCGGGAACGGGAGCTGGTGAAGCGCGGCACTTAAAGTAAGGTTAGACATGCAAATCGCCCGCCCGCCCATTTGCCCCCCCCCCCCCCCACAAAAGTTGACATTGACATTTGAAGCCCGTGGGGACAACCGCAAGCGGAGATGGGAGGGGCGGACGGCGAACGATCGCCGAGCCCGAGACGCCGAATTCTGCCCCCACCGTCGGCATGGGCGGGCGGGGAGGGGGAAGGGGGAAATGAAAGGAAGCCGGGGCCGAGGCCGTTGATGGCCTACCGGGGCCGGGCCGTGATCGCCCGTGGTTCTGATGATGGCTGTGCCTCTCGCTCGCTTGGCACAAGCCTAATCAGCTTTGTCTTCCCAGGATCAGGATTTTCTTTCGGCAATGCCCCTATTCGTTCGCTTTCGCCTGATCCGCACCGGTTTTTTCCCTGAACCCTGAACCCTTATCCCTTCCTCGGTCGGCTCAATCTCAAAGCCAAAGGGCTCGCGTTCTCCCTTTGGCAGGAGCCAGCCACCAGAACTACCCTGGACCCTGCTTTCTGTGTTGGAGTTGCAGCCACAGTGTGACACATAATGCACCACTGCCATGACCCCTGGAAGTCTGGATTCTGCTTTGTGGCACTGGCATTGTTGAGCATCTCACCACATAGTTAGATTGTCCACACACTTAGTTTGTGTGGCATTCCCTCTCATAATACACTCTTATTGTTTGGCTGGAGTATATAAGTATGATATCTTTATCCCCAAAAACCTCAGTCTTGATACCACAGACTGAGGTCAGTTACACATACCATTTTGGTTATCACTTGCACTAACATCACACCTAGCATGATACTATTGCTACAGGTCAGATTACTTAATACTAGTCTTGATTCTGCAGACTGAGCATGATACCATTGCTACAGATTACAAGACCTGAGTGTTTCTAAACAAGACTATAAAACACACTCACCCAGAAATGAGAAACCACACAACATAGCAAATGTCAAGACTCACTGTTGAACAATCCAGTTCAAGAGTGAGGGGAAAGCTTGGAGATGAGTCAATAGATGGCATGGGCAAGAAGATGAATCCAGAGCAGTAACAAATACCAGAGGGGTATGGTTACTGGCAGTGTGGAGAAGTTGTGCAGAGAGGAAGCCAGTGAGACAAGGAGGGGGTGGTCCTAAAGGAGTACCCTTGATGAAGAGAGTGCCACAAATTAAATGGACAGTCCTAGAGACAGTCTGATACTTTATTGAGCACTTACTGTATATACTACAAGAGAACATCTGAGTAAGGAACAAGTTGTAACCTTGTTATCAAGCATAATAGCTGGATGAGTAAGGTATCAGGAGTGCTTGGTAAGCATGCTCAGTCATGCTTAGTAACCTCCTGAGTAAGGAGGCCTTTGGTGATGAGTAATGGTCTTTGGAGTCCATATGATCACTGTGTAGTGCTTGTGCAAAGCACATGATTCATTTGCTGTACTTTGGATTTACTAATCTAGTTAGTAAATCTTGCTGACTCCTCCCTGAGGCCCAGGCATGTGAATTTCCCTTTTGGGAGTCTCTGGGTCAAGTTTCCCTTTCTTGTGTTGCATGATTATAAGGGTTGAACCACTCTACTATAGTAAAGGCTGAGTAGCTCAGTGGCTGAGAGTGCTCAGTTCTGTTGGTTAGAGGTTCTGGGTTCAATCCTGGCAGTGGGCTATTGTATGAGGTGACTTGGAGCTGAACTTGGCACCATTGTCTTGTAAGTGTATAATGCTCATTGCTTAGCCTTCTTTCAACAGAAGGCTGTAGCTGGCTTCTGTACTATGGGTCTTGGGTTCAATCCTGTGTAATGGACTGTTATGTGAGATATAACTGGAGTCAATCTTGGCACTGTTGTCTTGCTTGTTAATAGTCATATATGTTCCTTGTTAAGTCCCATTAAAGTCCCTCTAATGGAATGGACTCTTTGAGAGTGTTCATGACAGCAAATGGGTTTCCAAACATCCCCACTGCAAGGCAGCAATTGTCAGGACACATACTGCTGATCACTAAGGACTCAGGAGCAGGTGGGCAAAGGTCAGAACAGACAGTAGGGTGTTAGGATTCAACTTGCGCTCATGATTGACTGCTTACCTATGATTGCTTACTCTTTTCTGCTTACTGATTGGCTGACTGATGCTTTGTTATCACTGATTGATAGGGTGACTGATGCTTAGTGATGGCTTATTGGACTGATGACAGATACTAGGAAAGAATGACTCATGTGTGAGTTGTCACTAATACTTTGAATTGCAGTCCTCATTTTTGGATAGTAGTGGGTCTCAGCTATGTGCTCCCCAAGTTTCATATGAATCAGATCAGTTGTTGTGGAGATACAATATAAATACTCTGGTGTATCAAGAGTTGAGCCTTATGCTTGACTTACTTTTTGAATTGTACACAATTCTTGCTCTCTCAACAAAGTTACTGCTTAGAAGCAATAAGAGGCCCCTCTCATCTTCTCCATTCACTCTCCCTGAGATAATATCAAAGGATTTGAAGTCTAGTGCTTGAACTGTATCAAGCAACTATATCACTAGAGTGGAAAATAAGATTGAACAAATCTTAACATAAGTTGATCATATTAACCTTTGCACCAAGCAGGAGCAAAATTTGGATCCCAACTTACACAGAAGTTGTTATAGGAAAGTACCTGTGCCAAGCAGGGATTCCTCCAAGACTTTATATCTGAGAAAAGAAGGATATAGAACATAGTCAAATCATTGGTATTTTTGCTAAGAGCAAGCTTGGCAATATCACAATTGAAAGCTAGGCAAAACTGGAGTCAGAGTCAATCAACATTCCATTCAAAGTAGGAAGTAATGGAAAATGATATGCAAGATTTCAAGGATGAACTAACAACCTTCAAAACTTTTCCTTGACTGGTGTAGGAGCACATTGGCATCCTACTACAGAACCAGAGGGCAGATTTCTTGAAGTTCAGTATAACAATGCAGTCTGACCTGCAGAATACATCAACGATCAGTGGTATTTCATTGATTGGGACAAGGACAGGTTCTACATACTTGAAGACAATTTCATTGCCAACCCAGAAGAGTTTGGCTTAGGAACCAAGAAGAAGCCCTATACAAGCAGGTGGTTGTTCAGAAGTGAACTGGAACAAGTCATATCAATAACAAGTTCTGACAAACCAAAATAATCAGAATTGCTGGAAGATACACCAGGATCAAGAAGAACAAGGAGCTAATAGACAAGCTCACTGCACATTTTGCCACAGCAATAGATCCAATGCAAGTGGCATCAGGAATAATGGCTACTACCACTCAAATAGCAACACAAACCACTCATCAACATCTGGGAACTTGTATGCCACTCATCATGGAACAATGCTGGTGCCCAATGTACCTCAAGGAGGAGGACTGCTGGATGGAGGACCATCAGGTGGAGGAGGACAACCAGACAGAGGAATATAACCTGGGGGAGGACCACCCCAAGTAGGACCTGTTGGACCAGCTCAACAGCTTCTAGGAGGAACTGGATCTATGAGAGGACAACCCCCAGCAATGTTCGCAGGAATAGGAAGAAGACCATACAGTCCATGAAAGAATTTGAACTATATAGAATCATGAACTCTCAAAGCAGCATCATAACAGTTCCCTATGAAAGAGTGGCTTGCACACTCTCCTTTATAAAAGGAGATAAAGTTGATGGTTGGGTAATACAACAATTGGAAGCCTTGTTATGAAGAGTTCAAGGAGATCATGCAAATCAACTACCACCAACTCACCTTTGAGAGGATGAAGACCTATGGAATCTCTTCTCAACAGATTTTCTAAATCAGTGGCATGATAGTACAACCATAGAAGATGCCACAATGAATATTCAGCAACTCACCATGAAGGAAGGAGAACTGGATGATTTCATTGCAACCTTCAATCAATATCTGCTTGCATCTGGATGGCCAAGAAACACACAAGGAACAGTTAAACTGTTCAGAGATGGACTCCAGAGAAACTTACATGCTATGATTCTTCAAAGAAGGCCTCTACCTGCAGCAGGCAATCTGGATGCATGGCAAACCATAGCAAGGGAAGAAGCTGCAGCCTTGAATGAAATTAAGAAAGCCTTAGGTGTTATGATCTACCCTCCTGTCAGTTTGTCACTAACCCCTTCTTTCCTTGTTATTGTTCTCTACTGTCACCCTCATCCCCTTGGTTACCATTTCATCCCTTGATGCTGGTAGTCCCTTATTGTTTCACTTGCAATGTTTCATCTATGGTTTGAGCTCCTTTTGCTACTGGTTTAGTATCATCTATTGTTCTGCATATAGTACTGTACAGCCTTGCTAGATACAGTATTTAAGCACCTGTAAAAGCTGGGAAATACCCCAAGCTTAGCTTTGTCCCATTTCCTGTCATATTCCTTGCCCTGTATAACTCTCTCAATCACAACTTGTGTTGTGCTGGCTTACACTCTGCTTGACCTGAGCTCACCACAAGGGACCTTTGTGTTCCTCTTCCTCCTCTGCTTCTCTCTCATTGTCCTCCTCTTCTGTGAGACCAGGAGATCAACTCTGTCTATGGATTAGGTCATCTTTTGACTTAGTCTTGACATGCTAAACCTCTGAACCGGTCTCCTCAAGCTGGCCCCCATTGAACCCCTTGAACCAAGTCACAGGGACTTGGCCCTACTAAACCTTGAGCTAACACTCCAATGGCTGCAATGCTGTAACATTAGGGACATCAGAAAATCTAAGTTCAAGGGCACAATGGCTTCACAATTGGAAGGAAAGGAGGCCAAAAAGGATCCAAATGCTATTCATGTGGATGTTGTAAGAACCACTCAAAGACTTAGTGACAAAGAAAGAAAGAAGTTACAAGCAGAAGGAAATGCATCATATGCAAGAATGTTGGCCATATGAGTTGACAATGCCCTCAAAGGAAGAAAAGGGACAATCCTAAACAAAAGGGAAAATATGTCAAAGCTTGAACCACAGAAGCAGAAGAAGATGAACCAACAAAGGAATCCAAAGAAGAAGAACAACCCCCTGCTTATGACATCAATAGTATCATGGCTGCAATTACCGTCGTTTTCACGTGACCTTGCACTTGCCATTTTTGGATGTCATTTCAAGTGCAAAATTAAAACTGCTATATCTCAACAGTTTCTCAACAGATTGCCTTGAAACTTTGACAGTGGAACCTTATATACTGCATCTAGGTGCAGCTAAAATGTGGGAGCCTAATATTCAGTTCTTGACATGTTGATTTTCAGGTGCTGACATGAGTGCAAAACTTTGAACTGCCATATCTCAACTGTTTTTGAATCAATTGACTTGAAACTTCGACAGTGGGATCTCATGTACTGTATCTAGGTGCAGCCCAAGAGTTGGGGTCTAATTCTCAGTTCTTGAAGTTTCGAGTTTTGGGTGTGATCTGAGTGTGAAATGTTGAACTGCCATATCTCAACCATTTCTCAACAGATTGACTTGAAACTTGTACAATAGAACCTCATATACTGTATCTAGGTGCAACTAAAATATGGGAGCCTAATATTCAGTTCTTGAAGTTTCAATTTTTGGGTGCTGATCTGCATGCAAAATTTCAAACTGCCATATCCATACAGTATGATCCCTCCCAGCTGACTCCTTTGTTACTACTTCCTTTGCTCTTATCCTGAGTGCACTCTACGAGCCTGGTCAAGGATATATGGGCCACTCTATCTGGATGGGTAACCAGCTCTTTGTGTTGAAGCAGATGGGTGCAGGTTATGATAACAACGATAAGATCCTTAAGATCTATCACAAGATATTTCAGTATTGTGTAAGACAAGACTATAATTCAGTAATACCTATCATGAGATATCTACAATGTGTGATTAGATGCGAGAGATAAGATAGGAAACAGTAAGTACTCACTTCAGTATTGTGTAAGACAAGACTGAAGTGATCTATCGAAATACGATGCTCTTAAGTACTCCAGAGCATCTCTAAGTACACTGCAAGTAGCTACCATCAATAAGAAACAAAGATCATACAAGGATCAGTCATTAGTAGCTACCAATTGTCATCAATTAACTTATCATTGTAAGTAACGCAGATCTCAGCATATGATCTAAGCCGGTCTGTGTGATCCAATGCATCATGCGCCTGAGCTATACTGGTGATGCCTGGTCTGTGTAACCGACACATCAATGCGTCTGAGCTGTGATTACATCACAACGTCCCAGGGTAGTGGTAACACACCAAATCAATGATAATCTCAACATCCCTCTGTGATTGAGACAGTTCGTAGATTAGATCAAAATGAATCTAACCCAGTGATGAAGGAGTGCAGTCATGCTTAGTGTGCGTGCATCTTGGTAGACCATCAGCAGGTGGATGTCTTGATGAGGCCTATAGGTATTGCAGTGAAATGCAAGTGATTAAAGAGTAGGTGAGTCAAGAGACTGCGAGTTGAAAGACTCCAAATGAATATGTGTATGCAGGTGAGAGACTGCAAAGGAAAGTGTGAACACATGTGAATGTGTGTAAATGCACAGTTGAGAGACTGCCAGGAAAGTGTAGATGCAGTTGAGAGACTGCCAGGAAAGTGTCCAGTGAAGTGTTCAGATCTGCACATAAGGGAGGCTGCCATTAAAACATTAATATATTGCCTAATTGCCATAGGCGTTGCGTCTCCGGAGTGCTTGATCAACTGGACTTCTGCGTTGGAACGGAGTGGAATGTGGAAGTGGAATGCGGAAGTGGAACGGAAGTCCTGCCATCCTGAGGCAAGACCTCCAAGATTACAGAAGTGGAGCGGAGTGGAATCTGCCATCCTGAAGAGATCTGAGATGTACCTTGAATGATCGATGTCTGTGTTAGCTGAGTGATCGTGTGTAACGTGGATCCTGAGATATGACACGATCTTGCCTAGATCTGTCAACTTGTAGCTGTCAAGACACGTACTGCTGATCACTAAGGACTCAGGAGCAGGTGGGCAAGGGTCGGAACAGATGGTACGCGGCGAAGGTGGCGTTGAACAAGAGGACGAGCCAAACGACGAGGAGGTACCAGACGGGGACTGGTAGGTGTTGCAAGAGACAAAGGCGAAGGCTGGAGGCCAGTGTAGCGAGGGGACTTTAAACAAGGCGGTCGTTGAAGAGTACCTTGGAAGCGAGGGGAATCTTTAGACTGAGCGGTCGCAGGGGAGTACCCAGGAAGATGAGAGTATCACAAATGGACAGTCTGACGACTGCCATGCTTCATTGGGGCTTATATACAGTGTACAGGGTCGATTACAAAGCACTGGGACTATTCTAGACTCTTTGGTACCATCCAATAGGACTACAGAGGCATAAACTTGCTTGTGTCAGCTTTCAGGCTTACTGAGCGCATTACTGATCATTGTGGAGCGATGACATCATTATGATGTCACTGTGGAGCTGCTTAGTGAGCCTATGAGGTCACTGTGGAGTCGCTCAGTCAGCCATGATGTCATTGGAGCCTTGATGACATCAGATGATTTATGCAACAGTTTCTAAGAGTTTGTGCCGCTGTTTCGGGTCCATGGTGGCTGAGTGGCCATGTGGCTGCCACGCGATGATTACCCGATTAGGAAACTGGTGCCTGGTCGTGTTATAGTGCCTTTGCAATAGCAATATCTTGTACCGCAGGAGGGATAGCCCAGAAAATGGAAGGGAGTTGGCAATGCAAAGTGAGAGAGGTTTTTCTTGAGTAAAATAGGACAATCTTTGGCCAGGACTTGGCCTTGGTTCGTAACAGTAGCATATGGACAAGGATGTATATGTGCCCATAGATGTGAGCGCTGAGACCGCGAGGGTTGCCTAAGATAATGATGTCATTGGCAGAGAGGATGTGAACTGATAAGGAAATGGCAATGGATTCCCCCGTGTCTTGGCAATGACATATGTCCGCATGAGAATGTGTGAGCACGAAGCTGAGATAAGTGCCCGCATAGGAATGTGTGCATGTGAAACCAATGCCCGCATGAATGTGAAGCCCGCATGAGAATGCGTGTGTATGACTTGTAAAGCCTGCATGAGAATGTGTGTGTGCTAAGTTGATGCTCGCATGAGAATGCATGCATGTAAACATGAGTCACTAAGGACTCCATGAGAATGTAAGTCCCATGTATGATAGGCCTGTGTAAGACCAAAGAAAACCTTTCTTGTCCATCCAGTGTGATGAAGCCTGTGGTTGCTCCAATAAAACTAAATCTTGTCACCCAGTGAGCCAAATAGGAACGTCAACAAGATGTCTGTTCATTTCCCAATGTGTTCGCATGGCCAACGCTGAACAAGAGTCGCTAAGACTTGGACCTGGCTACTGGTGAGAAGGTTTCATCAATGTCAATGCCTTGTAAATTGGGTGAACCCCTGTGCAACTGAAACATGCACAAAATCTCCAAGATTTGTGTGCAGCACACCCATTCCGATAAGATCTATAAGATCAATTGAGATCCCAGGTACTGTCATGAACCATTCTCTGGAAAGGGCCCTTGAAGGACCCTTCCTTATGAGAGGAAACCCAATCCCTATGGTGTCACCCTGTTCACATGGACAAAAGGGGTGAGTAGAGGTGTCCACAATATCGCACGTGCACTGTCGCGCAAGTGATTCTTGGCACAATCGACATACAGCAAGCCCCACTTAATGGCAACCCTTTTTGCAATACAGGACAGTATTATAGCCTCCCTAAGGACCCTTTAGGACGACTCTAAGTGCCCTACAATAGAACTATATAAAGGGCCTTATAGACAACTCTATTCCTTGAACCAAACTACAAGTCCTCAAATGACCAGCCCTAAACTAACTAACAGTAAATGAATCAGGTGCTTTGCATGTGTACTAAAGCAGTGAACACGTGGACAATAGGGGCTCTTACTCATCATTAGAAGCCCTCTTACTCAGAAGCTTACTGAGCATGACTGAGTAAGTGCACTCCGACTTCTTACTCATCCATCTATTGTGCTTGATAACAAGGTTATGACTTGTTCCCTATTTAGCAGTTCTCTTGTAGTATATAAGCACTCAATAAAGTAGTGGACAGTCTTCAGACTGTCCATTTGTTTACGGCACTCTCTATCCCTGGGATACTCCTTTAAGGACCGTCCCCTTGTGACCATTCTGGCCTCTTCCCTGTGTACCTGCTTCGACTCTACCAGTAACTATACCTCTTTGGTATTTGCTACTGCTCTGGACTCTACTTCTTGCCCATGCCATCTTGGACATCTACCGACTTGTCTTTGAGCTTACCCCTCGCTCTTGAACTGGATAGTTCAACAGTGAGTCTTGACAGGTACCAATTTTTGCAAGCGCGCCAATCACATATTTGACACACGACTTGCCACTCATTGGCAGAATCTGATTCAAGTGCCTTCCCAATATGTAGCCTAGTGATCACTTCCATGTAGCTGAGCCATATGTGATAAGCGCCCACTTGGATCTGTGTGTGCAGTCCCTCCGAGACATTTGGAACATGGATGCAAATAAGACCCAAGATGTGTAACTGAGAGCGGATGCGGTGGACCAATGAATTGTCCCAATAATGCTAAGTGAGGATGGCATAAACGGTATGGCAGAACATGTGCAACTGGCTGTATAGGTGGGGTAAGGTAGAGTGAGTGTGGTGTGAGGGAGTCTAATGGGGTTTCTGGAGGTGTGGAATGAAGTGCCAATGATCCAGTTCATGTGAAAGTAAGGCAGAGAATGTCACTGGTTCTGTAGGGACCAAGAGTTGTGCAGGCAGAGCAGTGTCTGTAACATGTCCCCTGGCTATGCAGTATGCGCTTGTCACGTGATAAGATTACGATGGTCAGGCATGTAGACATATGCCCTACATCTAAAGAAGGTGGAATTGTGAGACAACCGGAGTCAGTCAGTCCATTCACAGTGTATGAAGTGTGTGTGCACAGAGAATGTGTGATGGAGTCTGATCATTAGTGTGGATGGCAGTGTTAGTACTAAGCTCCAGAACCCGAGAGTGAGACCAGCGCTGTGCAACTTTGAGTGCATTCTGTCTTCAAGGGTCCGATTCCATCTTTCCGGAATTCCATTCTCCTGTGGTGAATCTAGCATTGTTAATCTATGTTTGATTCCTCCATGAACTGATAAGTATGTGAGCACACATTGCCTAATAGCTAGCGCCTCGAATTGATCTTGCATGCAGCAGATCAGCTAAGGTGCTGTAGATAATCTGTAGCCAAGGATCCGATCGCTAAGGGGAAGCCCAGAAAAGAAGTGTTCAGTTGCCAAGTGTATACTCTGGACAGGATAACTGATCATGATCCGTAAAGCCAAATGAGATCCAAGTACCAGAATCATAGTAATAGATTAACATGCATGTGGACATATGCCTCATGTGCTGATGCGAGATGTGTAATGATAGGACACTTCTTTGTGCATGTAGAGCTGGAGTTATGAAGTCAATAAACAATAGATTGTTTTCCAGATAGCTGTGTGCGATGTTCCAATCTTTGATGTGTAAATTTGAACAGCCCTCTTGAGTGTAAGTGATGCATCCCCTGTTCTGAAGTAGTGCGTGCACTGTGTAGTCGCATGCATCAGCCTTTGGTACATGTAGAATGTCTATGAGGGTTAATAAGGATATCTCCAAGGCCTTCTGGCCAGCAGGATGGACGCAGATCCAGTCCCAATCTGTCTGATGACTGTATAACCTCCCAGAGTAATAGATCTGGAGGCCGGAGTGCAAATAATGAAGCTGGGAGTCCAGAACAGACTAATATGATGAGGAGCTCCATAGTTGATCAAGATCTAGCTGCCACATAAAGGGAAACCCAGAATCTCATATTCATTGGACGTCTGATACCTCAGTGATAGGAGCAGTATTGCCCACTATGTACGCGCTGACATTCCTGTCAGTGCCTGTCACTTTTGTATTCATTGCCTTCTCCTTCTGGTAGTCCAGACTGTGTGCCCAAGTTTATTGCAAAAGCAGCATTGTATTTCGGATGTAGCATTGTGTGTCTTTTACCAGAATGACTATATTTTGTGAGGTGGAGAGGCTGGCCCAACAACCATCTTCATTACTGATCTGTACCTGGATTGTCTGGGGAAAGGTCCATCGGAGAGCTGGAGGCTAGAATATGTCAACATGACAGCCAAGTGAGTGTTGGATAACGTTTAGATAAGAATAGAGATGAAATGGAGATTTGATATGAATAAATGGTTATATTGGAGAGTGATCCATGCATCGTTTGATGTTTGCGATCATGGGAACATCTGATGTGTGTCATCTAACATCTAGGAATGTGCGTGTAAGGGATGCCCATGTGTAGACTGCTTGACATTGATCTGATGCTGCTGTATGCACGTTTGAGTTCCTCCTACTTGAGCTTGCAAGTATACAATTTGATGTCATTTTTGTTACTGCCAATGTGACCTTCTGAATGTGTTACAATATTTTCCTTTTACGTTCACTTCTTACCTTTTGCTATGGACTGCTTCCTTTGCATGTCCCTTTACTTACTGGTCTCATGATCTCTTACGTCTTGTGATCCCTTCTGTCTTATCATGTGATCCATACACGTCCAGGTAACACTGGATTGCTGTTACTTTCCCTTTGTTTGGTTCTCTTTCCTTTTATATTTACTTCACAAAGTTCAACTGTGCAATGCTGCACACTTACTGTGCAGCACAGTCACTTGGTTCTGACTCATTCATGGCCTCATCTCTATGACTCCTACTTATGACTCCTACTATGCTAGTAGCACAGTCAAAGTGCAGCTACTGATGCACTTCTCCTGTATATATAAGCTCAGTACTTTGTGACCAAAGCCCTAAGCTTGGTCTCTTGTAGAATCCAACCTACTCTTGTCCAAACATATTTGCCTGCAACCCACCTCACTCCTAATCCTCAAACCACATTCACCTCTCCATTTCATCAACTCTTCACACACACACACCATCTATCATCTACTCTTTGCCTCTCCCTTCCTCCCCTAAGAGTCTCTCTTCACTCTACTGAGAAGAGCTCTCCTCCTTCAAGACATACCTTCCTCTCTCTGTGTGTTCTAGTGCTTCAAAGTCCAGTCAAGTCCAGTTTTTCCCACAATTTTGGTGTGACTGTGACCATGACTGGCCACCAGTTTGCCCAATCCTCAAAAAACTGGACCAGACTGCACATGACCAGTTACACATGGTCATTTGCAGTCAATTGACCAGTTCAGACCAGTCCCAACCAAGACTGGAGGATGACTGGTTGAAACCAGTTCTTGACCCAGGAACAGCTGCACTTGCCTCACCTTACCCTTGTATCATCATTGCCACCATGCTGCCACTTCCCTCTCTCTCATGTCGCTGCCACTTTCCACCACCACCCTCATTGCATGCACTGTAAGGTGGGTTCCTGCTGGCTTGGGAATCATGCAGTGCGCTACTTTCATGTGCTCCCTCTCTCCGTGCATGCTGGGCAAATGCCGACACATGAATCCATGATGACACAACTGAGCTTCCCGCATGCACAAAAATTGCGCATTAAGCTGTACTTTTTTTTTTCTCTCTCATCTGGCCAATCCCTAGACTCAAGACCCTGATGGCACGCAACCCATCTTGTCCCACGAGCGCAACTTTCACACCTTGAGCCATGTGCATTTTTGTTTTCTCTTTCTTTCATTTTTATGGCTTTCTGATTCATTCCACTTTGCAGGCTGCATTTTCATTTGTACTGTGCCCACCCACTCATGCGCCACAGCCTATGTTTGCCATCACCACACCTCCTCCCTCACCTCGTCTCACTCCATCACCACCTCCGCCTGGCATGCACATGCAACATGTCTTGTCCCGCATGCACAAATTTTCATGCATTGAGCTGTGTGCTTCTTTCTTTCATTTTTACGGCTTTCTGATTTGTTCTGCTTTGCAGGCTGTTTTCGTGTGCTCGTGTTCATTCCATGGTGCCCACCCACTTGTGCACCACAGCCCATCACTACCATGCTTCCTCCCTCACCTTGTCTCACCTTGTCTCCACCTCTGCCTCAAACATGCACACTAAACATCTAGGTATAGGAAGAGGTTTGCACTATGACATGTTATGACCAGTCATCTGGTCTGGTCTAAGGTGAATCATGGCTGGTCACAGAATTGGGTGCAGGACCGCGATGGACAAAGTGATGTGACACTCCATTCCTTCCATCCTTCGCTACCGACCACATGCTCATGCTACCACCTCACACCTGACATTAAGACCTCAACCACATTGCCCACCCCTCACCACTGACCAAGTGCCCACACCATGCCCTGGCTCACATGATGCATTTGTGTCTCAAGCCTTTCACCCACTGAAGCCCATCATGTTCATCATGTCACCGCCGCCGTTGGCATTGCTGCTGCATCCTGCACATGTTTGAGACATGCCCTCTCTCATTCAGCCTTCTTTGTGGCCTTCTTCTCTGCGTGCACAGCCAGCTCCTTGTCTTGGATTTCAGTGAGCCACTTGTCAAAGTCAAACACCTTCACTTCAGATGCTTCCTTGGTCTGCGCACGGAGGGAGGCAATTTTAGTGCGGATGTGCTTGAGGGTAGACCGTTCCAACCGTGTTGTCTGTCTGAGCACATGCAGATCTGTTTGCATCATTCATTCCTCACCACACCCTCAACTGCCTCGCCTGGTCCCAATCCTCTGATTCCCTTTCACCATTCCATTTCCTTTATTATCTTCTACTCTTTGTACTTCCCCCATGTATATAAAACCCTTAGCTACTCTGTAGTAAAGAGAGAGAAGAATAAGATCCCCTTTCCTTTGACATCTGCCTCTGCTTGAATGAAGAACTTCAAACAACCAAGTGTGTGATACCAGCTCCTCTCTCCCCTTCTTGCTCCCACCTCTGGTTCCTCAGTTGATGTTCACTTAATGGTCCAACAACCCTGCTCTTTCACATTTGTGCATCTCCAGACACACCACACTGGTGGTCTAGAGCTTGCCTAAAGCTGTGACCATAGTCCTCAAACCCATGAAATCTTGACAGAAATCCCAGGCACACCAGGCACACCAGTCTTAACCAGTCTTGACCAGTTTTTATCTTGCTTGAAAGTTGATGTGACTGTGACTGGACATTCTACAATCCAGTTTGACCTTGACTGAAAGTTCACTCATGATCAGTCAGGTCAGGTTCAGTCAAGCAGTTTTTTGCAGTCAATGTGACCTGACCTGAAAGCACTAGCATGTTCAAGGCCTACGACAGACTTAAATGCTTATAGTGTCATGAACCATTTCCTGGAGAGGGCCCTTGAAGGACCCTTCCTTATGAGAGGAAACCCAGCCTCTATGGTGTCACCCTGTTCACACAGACAAAAGAGGTGAGTAGAGGTGTCCACAATATCATGCGTGCATTGTCACGCGAGCGATTCTTGGCACAATTGATGTACAGCAAGCCCCACTTAATGGCAACCCTTTTAGCAATAAAGGACAGTATTATAGCCTCCCTAAGGACCCTTTAGGACGACTAGAAGTGCCCTATAATAGGCACTAACACAATACTAAAGACCCTACAACATGTTATTAGACTGACTCTAATAACTATAGAACGAACTATACAGCAATACTAAGGACCTTAATAGAAGTATTAGGGTTGACTCTAAAGACCCTAATAGAACTATATAAGGGGCCTTATAGGCAACCAAATTCCCTGAACCAAACTACAAGTCCTCAAACAACCAGCCCTAAACTAACTAACAGCAAATGAATCAGGTGCTTTGCGTGTGTACTAGGACAGTAAACACGTGAACAATAAAGGCTCTTACTCATCAAGGGAAGGCTTCTTACTCAGCAGATTACTGAGCATGACTGAGCATGCTCAGTAAGCACACTCTGACTTCTTACTCATCACTCTATTGTGCTTGATAACAAGGTTATGACTTGTTCCCTATTAAGTAGTTCTCTTGTAGTATATAAGCATTCAATAAAGTAACGGACAGTCCTCAGACTGTCCATTTGTTTACGGCACTCCCCATCCCTGGGATACTCCTTTAAGGACCATCCCCTTGTGACTGTTCTGGCTTCTTCTCTGCATACTTGCTTGACCTTACCAGTAACCATACCTCTTTGGTATTTGTTACTGCTCTGGACTCTACTTCTCGCCCACGCTGTCTTGGACGTCTATTGACTTGTCTTCAAACTAACCCCTCACTCTTGAACTGGATTGTTCACCAGTGAGTCTTGACATATAGCTAGTGGAACAAGCCCTAGTCTATCCCATTACAAACTTACCACAGCTTCTCAACAGACCAAGTTGTACTAGGAAGGGTCTATTGGCCATAACCTGTTTAGCATAAAACACTTTGACTGCTGCAGGGATCCTTACTCTTTACAACAGGAACCAGCCTGTTCATTTGAACACACTTTACTATCAACTCAACTTCAGGCTTGAGAACTAACACAGCTCATTACTGTGACAGATGAAGAACACTGGAGATGTGTAGCTGGATGGACCTGGAGTGATGTATCACTTTTCTACTTCATCAGCTAGGAATTTCTTGAGGTATTCTTATTCATCTCATGTCAGGGGGTATACTTTGCAGTTTCGCTCCTTTGGTGCATCAGGTAACAGCTCTATCTGCATATCTGGTTCCCTTGGTGGTGGGAACCTCTGGGACTTCTCTTCTGAGAAGACATCTGCAAAGTGGTGGAATCACTTTGGAACATTGGCAAGGGGGTCTTCTCCCTCCTGTGGTTCAATCGACTGTTGGGCCCATCTCTGAGTGATAGTCATCTTCTGTAGGTAAATGGCTTCCCCCTTCTTCAATTGACAACTTTCATCTCTTGCTTGCTTTTGGATATTTGTGACATAGAGATCCAGGTACTTGTATCAAGCAGTCTCAATTTGTACTGCTCCTTCCATCAGCTGTCCTTTCTTCCAGTTGATGGTGGGGTCAAATTCATATAGGAAGGGATATCCCAGGATGACCTGATCCATTCCTAAATCTGTGAGATAGAACTTTTGCAAGCTCTCCTTCTCCTTGTATTGGACATGAAGCCAGCAGTAATGGGTGAGTTCCCCTTGCTTATTCTGGGTTCCATCAACATTTTGTACTACCATGGGTTCATGTAGTTCTTGTTTCCCAATCTTCTGTCTCTTCCAAGCTGAGTGATCGATGAAGTTTTCTGTTGCTCCACTGTCTAGTAGAGCAGATTCCTTGGCCATCCTGTGTGCAGTGATGAAAGTGAATGCGATATTCATAGCATTCAGTCTCCTAATGTACACTTGCAACACACTATTCTTCCTAAGCCAGGCTGTTGACTTAGGTGTTCCTAAACACCCTGTTCCATCAGTTCTTCCAGTAAGTCCTCCTTCTGTTTGGTGGACATCTTTGTTATGGATGCAGAGGAGGAGCTCTTGTTACAGTATAAGTCGGAGGGGGAGATGTGGATTGTCCAGAGACAGTGCTTTCATTTTCACTGTCCCCTGAGTCATCCTCCTTCTCTGTTTCCAGAGCTTGAGCCTTTCCTTTGTCCCTTGGGTTACTTGATTTCTTCTTGACTCTGTCCTTATCAGGACAGTTCCAGCTGATGTGCCCTGCCTTCTTGCAGATGAAACATTTTCCTTCTGCTAGCAGTTTCTTCTTCTCCTCTCTCTGTCAAGACATGTACTGCTGATCACTAAGGACTCAGGAGCAGGTGGGCAAGGGTCAGAACAGACAGTACGTGGCATAAACAGCATTGAACAGGAGGACGAGCCAAACAACTAGAAGGTACCAGATGGGGACTGGTACGTATTGCAGAAGGCAGAGGCAAAGAGTAGAGGCCAGTGCAGTGAGGGGCTTTAAACAAGGCAGTTGTTGAAGAGTACCTTGAAGACAAGGGAAGGCTTTAGACTGAGCAGTCGCAGGGGAGTACCCAGGAAGATGAGAGTATCACAAATTGACAGTCTGATGACTGCCATGCTACATTGGGGCTTATATACAGCATACAGGGTTGATTACAAGGAGCTGGAACTATTCTAGACCCTTTGGTACCATCCAATAGGACTACAGAGGCATAAACTTGCTTGTGTCAAGTTTCAGGCTTACTGAGCATATTACTGATCATTGTGGAGTGATGACATCCTTATGATGTCACTGTGGAGTGCTTAGTGAGCCTATGAGGTCACTGTGGAGTTGCTCAGTCAGCCATGATGTCATTGGAGCCTTGATGACATCAGATGAGTTATGCAACAGTTTCTAGGAGTTTGTGCCACTGTTTTGGGTTCTTGGTGGCTGGGTGGCCATGTGGCTGCCACGCAATGATTACCCGATTAGGAAATGGGTGCCTGGTCGTGTTATAGTGCCTTTGCAATAGCAATATCTTGCACTGTAGGAGGGGTAGCCCAAGAAATGGAAGTGAGTTGGCAATGCAAAGTGAGAGAGGTCTTTCTTGAGTGAAATAGGACAATATATGGCCAGGACCTGGCCTTGGTTCATAACACCATCAGAGGAGGGCGACACTTGGTCCTTGCTGCATCAGTGGATACAGAGTCCACTTCCATAGCAGTAGGGTCTCTTTGGTTTCACCTTTTCCCAGCCTGTAGGGATTTCATGAAATTCTCCCTGGTGGTCAACAATCCACCTCCAGATCCAATATTAGCTTTCATAAGCTGGTCTCTGGCTTGTTCTTCTCTGGCAGCATTGATCCATGCTTGTAGATCATTGATGGCAGGTATGTCTCTGAGTGGTCAATTGTAGATTTGTTGCACCAGCCAGGTGATCAGTCTGGCTTTATCAGCTTTGACTGCTCCTGGTGAGTTCTGGTCCCATCCTGCTTTACTGAGCAGGACAAGGAACTTGCTAGTATAATCATCCAGTGATGCTGCTTTAGACATGGACAATTGCTGTAGTTCCATGAAAGCATCTTCGGGTTCTGTGGTATCTTTGCATTCTCTGAAGAAATCATCCACAAATTTGGTCCAAAAGAGCATCTCAGTTGGATCCAGCTGCACATGTGCATAGGGTGACAGCAGGTCCCCATTCCTTTTTGCTTCTATCAGGTTCATTTGGTTGACCATGTTGAGATTACCACTCCTTTGGGCAGTCTGATGTAATCACAGCCCAGTCGCGTTAATGCGTTGGCTCCCACGGACCGGGCACTCCAGGCTCACACGTCGGATCAGCCCAGACCAGCTCAGCTCAGATGCTGCAGCCTGCATATGTTACAATGATAAGTTAATTGATGACAATTGGTAGCTACTAACAACTGATCCTTTATGATACAAGTTGGTAGTTATGATTACTTTGCTTAGAGATGCTTTCGCGTATTTAAGAGGCACTCAATTAGCTAGATCGCTTCAGTTTTGTCTTACACAAACTGAAGTGAGTACTTACTGTTTCCTATCTTATCTATCGCATCTAATCATGCGTTGTAGATATCTTTTGATAGGTATTACTGATTTATAGTTTTGTCTTACACAAACTGAAATATCTTTTGATAGATCTTAAGGATCTTATTGTTGTTATCATAACCTGTGCCCATCTGCTTCAACAGACCACCCATTCATGCATGTTCTCTCCTTTGATGTAGGTGAGAGCTAAGGCTACTTGCTTCATTGGAATAGTCATGGTTGAGTTGTCACTGTTAAGCAAATTCCATAGGTTGAAATCTTGGACAAAGTACTTTGTCTTCTTTCTGTCTCCTTTGAAGACCTCAGGAGGGTCTCCTTTCAGAGATCCATTGCCTCAATGGGGGCCTGGTGCCAGCTGGGGCACCAGGTTCGCTCCTGGTCCTACAGGAGGTGCTACAGGTGGTCCTCCTCCTGGAGGGCCTCCTCTGGGTGGGCCTCCTCCTGGGCTTGGTGGGCCTGCAGGTCCAAAAGGGACTCCTCCACCTCCAGGTGGTCCTCCTGCACTAGGTGGACTGCCTCCAGGGTTTACTACAATAGTAGGCCTGGTTCTCCCACCTGCTATCTGGGTGGCAATAGTGGCTGTCTGCATCACTGCAATGGTAGCCATTTCAACTGATTCTTCTGGTTCCTCAACTATTGTTGGTTCAATGGGGGAGACGTGTACTGTCTGCTCCAATATTTCAGCTAGCTCCAATACTTCTGGTGCTTCTGCTTTCTGGTCTGTAGTTGGAGGGTCCAACTTCTCTGTTTCCCCACTTGATGACTTTTGTATCAATGGAGCAGGATTGTCTACTGTTGGGTCTCTGGCTTCCCAGTGAGTAGTGTAAGGGTCTTTCTTGGTTCCTAAACCTAGACTCCTGTAGTCTTCAATATCTTCATCCTCTGCTGCGTAGGGACATCCTTTGTGGTAGTCAATGAAGTACCACTGATCATTGATATATTTGCAAGGAGTGTATTCTCCTTTATATTGGACCTTATATTGATTAGGTCCTTCCTGGTCTGCCCAGCACCAGATGGCAGTTCCTTTGATTCCTGAAGGGAGGTTGTCACTTTCACTTGCTTTAAACCACCCAAAGATGGTTCCTTTCATGGAGTGCTGATTGAACTTAACATGTATGCTATGTTCTCCTTCGATTTCCAGTTTGTCCACTTGCCACTGCCTTTCCTAGAGAGTAGGGACTTGTGTGCCCACTTACCACTGTCTATGCCAATGACAGTAGGGGTCTTTACAGAAGTATGCATGTGTCCAACTGTGCTGCTCATTGAGAGTCACAAAGTACACCTTCTTCTTGTCATGAAGAGGTCTGTATAGATTCTCTCCCTTGACTACTTCAGCGTAGGTTGCTGACTGTATGATGACTAGATCATAGTCCTAAAGCTTCCTGCCTAATTCTGGTTCACTTTGACAGTGATGTCTGTGATAGAAGCTCAACTTATGTTAAGGCTCCAAAGTGCCTTAAATAAGATCAATGGTTGTATCTATGAATGCATCCTACCAATGCAGATATGCTTGAGTCAAGCAAGCAGTACTCATGGAGGGAAGGAGTGTTAGATCCTTCTATAGTATGGCAACAAGATGAGAGGGGCTCTGCAGATGGGGTAGGAGTCAACTGTTTTGGATTGGCAAACTAAGTAAAGCTTAAGGCTCAACTGCTATGAACTGGGGGCTTTATATAGCCCTCAGGGATAAGGTTCATACTACTGTAGTACTGGTTGGTGCTATAGAAGCAAAGGCGGCTCATATAAGCAATAGTTGCTTCTGTGTAAATGATCTCAGTGCTGGAAGCATTAAGTGCTTCCCTAGTAGCAATCTCAGTGTCATAAGTACTTTCCCAATCAGGGAAGCGACATATGTGGCAGTACAGGAACATCTGGGACAGAAGCAATGCTACTCATTGCTTCTTCAATACATCTTTAGAAAGATATCATCAACGTGTTCTGAACATGATATCAAAGGACATAAATGGTCAAGATCTAACACATGTATGATGCAAACAATGCAGTCCATAGTTCAGGTGTTTCAGCATGTTCTGGACCCCAAACTGCTCAGTGTCATGAACCAGTTCCCGGAGAGAGCCCTTGAAGGACCCTTCCTTAATAGAGGAAACCCAGCCTCTATGGTACCCTGTTCACATGGGCAAAAGGGGTGAGTAGAGGTGTCCACAATATCGCACACACATTGTTGCGCAAGCGATTCTTGGCACAATTGAAATACAGCAAGCCCCACTTAGTGGCAACCCTTTTAGCAATAAAGGACTATATTATAGCCTCTCTAAGGACCCCTTAGGACGACTCTAAGTGCCCTACAAGAGGCACTAACAAGGCACTAAAAGCCCTACAATGCATTATTAGACTAACTCTAATAACTATAGAATGAACTACAAAGTGATACTAAGGACCTTAATATAAGTATTTGGGTTGACTCTAATGACCCTAATAGAACTATATAAGGGGCCTTATAAGCAACCCTATCTCCTAAACCAAACTACAAGTATGTGGACAGTAAAGGCTCTTACTCATCAATAGGAGCCTTCTTACTCAGCAGCTTACTGAGCATGACTGAGCATGCTCAGTAAGCATACCCCGAATTCTTACTCATCCATCAATTGTGCTTGATAACAAGGTTAAGACTTGTTCCCTATTTAGCAGTTCTCTTGTAGTACATAAGCGCTCAATAAAGTAGCGGACAGTCCTCAGACTGTCCATTTGTTTATGGCACTCTCTACCCCTGGGATACTCCTTTAAGGACCATCCCCTTGTGATCATTCTGGCCTCTTCCCTGCGTAACTGCTCAATGCTTCCAGTAACCATACCTCTTTGGTATTTGGTACTGCTCTGGACATTACTTCTTGCCCACACCATCTTGGATGTCTACTGACTCATCTTTGAGCTTATCCCTTGCTCATGAACTGGATAGTTCAACAGTGAGTCTTGACACTCAGTAACACTTCCCTAGTAGCAATCTTGGTGTCATAAGTACTTTCCCAATCAGGGAAATGATGTACATGGTAGTACAGGAACATCTGGAACAGAAGCAATGCAACTCATTGCTTCTGTATTGCTTCAACAGAAAGATACAATCAACACATTCCAAACACAATATCAAGGAACATAAACGGTCAAGATCTGATGCATGCATGATGCAAACAATGCAGTCCATAGTTCAGGCATTCTGGCATCTTCTGGACCGCAAACCACTTGGTAACAACCAAGCTTGTGCTCATCAGGTTCATCATCCTCAATGTATGGCACATCTACCTTGCTTACACTGACTGCCCCTGCAAGCTGTAGTATTGGCCCAGCAGTGAGTACTCAACATATTTTACTTCTGTCCCTGACTCCAAAAAACTCTTAAAAGATTTTCTCCTATTTTATCTCCTAAAAAGCATACTTGGAAAAGTATAAAATGTCTCAGTATTGCTCCAAATGTATCAACAAGAGTGTTCTCTGTTCTCAAAAACCCATCACATGCACTCAAAGTTTTCTCTTGTCTTCTAAACCACTGCTCCACATCATTTACATGCATCTCTGTCTCTATGCTGTGCCAATGGTCTACCAGCCTGCCTTCCCACTGGGAAGGCAGGCTGGTAGACCAATGGCGTTGGCAACATGTGCATTCCCATTGCCTGGGTATCAAATCTCTCACCAGGAATTAACTACAATGAGACCTTCATGCCCATCACCAACTTCACCTCACTTTGCACTTTGCACTGAAGACCAAGTTGCTGATGTCTTAACCAAAGGCCTTGCCCACAAGAAACATGACAAATTTTCCAAGGAAATGGGTTTATACCACACTGGCTGAGGGGGTGTGTTGGAGTTGCAGCCATAAGCACGACCCACGACGCACCACTGCCACGAGCCCGGACGTCCGGATTCCGCTTTGCGGCACTGGGATTGTTGTGTCTCACCCATTGTGTCTCACCAAATAATTAGATCGTTCAACGCTTAGTTCGTGTGGCATTCCCTGTCTCATAACACACTGTTATTGTTCGACTCGAGTATATAAGTACGCCTTTATCCCCGAAAACCTCAGTCTTGATACCGCAGACTGAGGTCAGTTACACATACCGTTTTAGTTATCACTTGCACTAACATCACACCTAGCGCCATCCTTGCTACAGTTAGATTACTTAATACTAGTCTTGATTCCGCAGACTCAGCGCGATACAATCGCTACGTTCTGTTTCTGTTTCCGTTCCGTCTCTTGTTGGTCTTCCGAATCTTACCCCCCCTCTCTGTTCTATTTCCCATGGACGCCACATGGGCGAATTTGACTCCGTCTGGGGATAATACCCTCGACGACACCACCGCTCCCACTTCAAGTTCCCATGGCCAGACGGCCCCGCCTTCGCCGTTGACGGACGCCTCTTCGGCGCCTACTCTTTCCGTCGGCGCCGGCACGCCCAGCACGGCCTTGACGTCGCTCCCTTCGGACGTGTCCAAGCTCAGCCTCGGCCCCGCCAAAAGACATGCGTTCGCGGACCCCTTGGCGGAACCCCCGACCATCACTTGGCCGTACACGCACGACACGGCCCTGGACGACATGCCGGGCATCGCGTACGCGCTGGACCTGTTCCTCAAGTCTCTCATGGTCGAATCGGAGGAGTATTGCAATCGCAGCGACCCTCGGAAGTGCGTCCCGCCGCTACATTTATTTATTTATTTCGTCGTCCCCTCCCCTTTGTTCTTGCGCTGAGGCCCCCTGTCGTGCCCCCTGTCATTTTCAAATCCAGGGAACGTCTGTATTTTGCGTCCGGATTCGGCATGATACAGTCCGTCAAGGCGATAATGTCCTATGAAGACGAAGTGCGTCGTTGGCCCCCCCCCCGTGATTCGGAACCCGTTCTGCGGATTACAGCTCGTTTCTTCTTCACTAGGACCTCCTTGCTGCCATTGGCCACTCCAAACACGCAAACGCGGTCGCGAACGAACATCGGAAGAAGGCCGCGACTTTCCCCTTTCGCCTCGCGGGCTATGTGACCGGCAACACCGGGATGAACTGGATCAAAAGCATGTCTCCCGTAGAGCGTCACGCCGAGTTGGTGTACGCGGAGAGCTTGTTCGAAAAGGCAGGCACCCCCAACCACACCCGTCAATGGGGTTCTAATTGTGGATTAGGCTCTGTTGGGGATTGTTTACTCCGGTGACTGGCTCGCGTTCATCAAGGAAGCGTGCGCACTTTTTTCTACACGACTTTTTACATTTTAAGATACATGAGCTGTCATCGCAGCTTCAACGTGCGATCAATCATGCAGGTGTACCGTCACCTCGGAAAGTACCTCGAGCAGATGGACGCCGAGGCACAGGCGCGTGGTGAGGGACCTGAAGACAAGTCCGTTGACGTGCACTTCCGTTCCGGCGTCTGCCTGGGCGTTGGGCTGTCCCACATCATAATAAGCCTCATGCCGGCTAGGCTGGCCACTTTGATCGAGCTCTTTGGGTACAAGGGTAATCGCCACTTTGGCCTTGATCTGTTGCAGAAGGCTGGGGGTTGGACCAAGGAGTCTTCCGAGCCATCCGTTAGCCAAGGTGCGCCGTTAGAGCGGGAGACACCTTCCAAAGTGTGATTAATTAGTGTCGCTTCTGGTTTAGCGGACGAGGGTTTGCGACGCAGTGTCTGCGACATGGCGCTTCTCATTTTTCACCTCTTTCTTTCTAGTTTCACGCACGACGGCATTGACCTAACGATGGCACAGAAAATCGTCCACTGGAACCTCAAGCGCTATCCGGAGGGTAATCCGTTTACCACGTCCTCGCCGGCGATCGATCGTGTCTAAATCTATCTTTCTCATAGGTGCCTTCTTTCTCCTCGCTCAGGGACGGCTCAGCCTGACTCGCAGCCAGCCTGCGCACGCAATCGCCTGCTACCAAAAGGCGATGAGTGTCCAGAGCCAATATCGCAACCTCCATCACCTCTCATTTTGGGAGATGGCCATCTCCCATCTCGCGCTCTGGCAGGTACAAGAGTCACTCAACTGTTGGCGCAACCTTCAACAAGAGTCCACCGTGCGCATGTAGCCCGCCCAAGTCCATAAAGCGTATGTTGACGTAGCCACCCCCGTTTGCAGTGGTCAAAGGCGGTCTACGCCTACGGCGTGGCGGCCCTCCTCGTCCAGCTGGGCGGCGAAGAGAACCAGGAGGAGATTCTGACGCTCATGCACGATGTGCCGAAACTGCGCCAGCAGATCGCGGGCAAGTCGATACCACTCGAAAAATTCGTCGCGCGCAAGGCTCGCAAATGCGAGGCGCAGGGCGGGCGGCTCATCCTCCCCGCCCTCGAGCTCACTTACATCCTCCACGGGGTCGCGCGCGCACCCCGCTCGGCGATCGCAGGGCAGATGCTCCCGCTCGTGGAGGCCGCTCTCGTCGAGCTCAAGAGATGCGAGGACACGCCGGAGACGTACGGGCGAGGCTCCGAATTCTGGGACGACTGGTGTTTGGCGCGGCACCTCGAGGGCGTATGCTTGCGGTACATCGCATATCCTGTACGTCTGCATTTTGCGTCGAACGGCACTTTTTCTCCCCCCATCGCCGTCGCTGACTTACGTTAAACCTTATCGTTTGAAGAGTCCAGATGCCCTCGTGGACCCGGACGAGGTCGTGTCGATTTCTCAGGCGGATGCCGCCCAGCGTGCTTGCGCCGCCTTGCAGGCCGTGTTCGACAACGGGCCCAAGATCCAACTCGATCACCACATAGTGTATTTTGCCCGTGAGCAAGCTTGGCTTTTCGCCAACCCTTCCCTCTGAGTGCGTTATTCCCTCTAGACTTTGAGTACGGGCGTCTTCTCGCATGCATGGGCGATAAGGAGGGCGCTCGCGCTCAGCTCGATCTGTTGCTGTCGGGCAAGCCACTTGAGGTCAACGCAGCAGGTAGGAAGGTGCGTGGTTGTTTACACATCGACACGTTTCGTCCCACGCATACGCTGAGACCGCTTTTGCGCAGGGCAAGTATAGTTTAGAGGTAGGTCGTTGCCGCCGTTATTGTTACGACCCATCGTCGTCATCGTCGCGCTTACCGTCTATTCTATTTCAGAACGAATTGCACCTGCGCACCAATGCGGCGCTTGAAGCGCTAAGCGTTGATATGCCACTTTAGAGAGAAGGGTTCTCCCCATCTGGCACGGTCGCGCACTTATCCCCTTGCATGTTACAGTAGATTTCACCGTCCCCGCTTGTATTGGTCGCGGCACATGTATGTACCCACCCATCCGCATCTGCACCCCGCCTGTTTGTATACGCTGTAGTCGCCGCTTAGTGATTATGATATTCATCTGGATGAATGACGATAATGGGGTTGTCCTTGTATCAATGCGACAGCTGTGCGTGCGAGGGCGGCTTTTTGAGTGAGCTCTTGAACTTGAAAGCCCGATCACCCAGGTAACAAAGGTGGCCAGGCAGGATAACATCGTCGGCACCAGATCGTGGCGGGCGTCGAACGCAACGCGACCCACGGCCGTGGTCGACGTTTGGCGAGGGCCGGGCGACCGTCACGACACGGAGAAAATGATGTCGAACGAATGTGGCTCTAAAGCAACGTCGCCTTGGTTTGGGCTTGACAGTTACGATCAGGGCAATAAACATCGATTGGGGAATAGCACGTTCGCCGGGACCCAATCCTGCCATAAAGGCAGACCCCATGACTTTTGGAAGAAAATATAACAGCGCCAGTGCTAGGAAAGGTCATGTCGACCCGACCCACCCCGCACCGCACCAGGGCACGGTGACCGCACTGGCGACCGTGAGGTCCAGGGACCGTTCTGGCCCGGATTGTTCGTTCGCCCCATCAGAATCGCTTTGAAAGGAGATTTTCATGATCATGGAAACCTTCTTCCTGCCGCGAGTTCTCTCCTTACAGCAAGCATCCCTTTCTTGCCTCTTTTAGCTTTCATCAAACGTTGCGCCTCTGGCGCAAGAAGCGCCGCTCCCCCCAATACGTAGCACTCAGGCTCGACTTTGATCGCAATATTAGTAGTATGTGGATTGAATTTGAACTCGAAACGTAGGTGCGAGATCTCTGCCGACACAGGTTTAGTTGATTCGAATAGTACGGTCCTCGATCTCGTCGATCTCAAGAAAATAAAAAAAAGTTCCTTACTTTACGTTTTCCCCTCTCTCTCTCTCCCGATAATCATGGAAGATTATTATTTGGGTCTCGGACCTGGCCTGTTCACTCACATGACACATCTGCCATAGGATTAAGCGTTCCCCCTTACAGCAGTGCAGTGTTGCACACAAGTGAACTTCCGGGGTCTGTTGGGGCATGAGGATCTTCTGTTTGCATTTGACGCAATCTGATCTGCTCTCAGAAAAACCGTCGTGCGTCACATGTTGCGTCGTGACGTCCCAAACTCGCCATCCATCCATCATCCTCTGATGTATTTCAAATTTCCCTCAAACGAGCTACAATAACGTACGGTACTATTGGCACAGCCATGACATGACATGACATGACATGACCAGAGTTGTAGAGCGACCAAAACACGGCCGCTGCCGCGCGCGCTCCCCTTTGCTTTGATACATTCCCCTTTTCGTGTCGTGGAGCGTCCGACGTGCTTCAGCAAGCCAGTTTGGGGGACACGACACTTTTGATTGGGTGTGGCATGCATGTACGGCATGGACCAGCCTTTTTGTTCTTTTTTTTTTGTTCTTTTCTTTTGCGCGTGGACGCGAAACGCGCGTTTACTTTGGTCTGCGGTGTACCCCTCAACTTGGCTCCAATTGAATCGGCCTCCCGACGTAACGGTGGTGATCAAAGTCAAAGAACCCAAGCGTGAGATTGGCATCAGCGCACGGTATACAAGCCATCACATCACGTGCTCGCGCGGTACGGGGTCCACCCAATTCGACTTCCACCAATGTCGGCCAGCCAGGGCCAATGCCACAGCGTGCGATTGCCAAACTCCTCTCCCTCTCAAGCGCAAACCCCCGATGGCTCCCAGCTCCTTCCGCACGGCGCGCGCTCTCGGCCTCAGTACCTCTGCGCGGAGAGGAACCCGCCCCCTCCGGCCTTGTCGGGTACAATGACCGTCCCCAGCATCATCCGTCCCCACCGCCCTCTATCGCCGAAGCGGACGAACCTCCCCTCCCAAAGGCGGCAGGAGAGGGAGAGGACGTCTCGACGAACCGCACGCCGTCCGACCCCGCGCACGGTAACGCTAACGCGAGCCCTGCCCGGCCAGCCGTTCCCGCGCATGCCCACGCCACCCCCACCCCCACCCCCCTCGCCGCGCCCTTTCACGCTCGCACCCGCGTCCACGCATTGCGTCCCCTCCTCATCCCACCCAGTCTGCTGCGCCCCATCACGCCCACCTCGGACCCTTGGACCTCCCCCCACGCACAAGAACGACACGAAGGAGCGCAAGAACAAGAAGGAGCCACCCCCGACGAGCCGCACGCCTCGACGACGACGACCGTCGCGCTTTCCGATCTGCCTCCGAACACCCTCAAGACGGACCTCCGCCCGGTCTTCGGGCGTTTCGGCGAGATCAGACGCATCGTCGTGCACGCCGGCGGCACCCGCGCCGACGTCGTCTTCGCGGACGCGCACGCCGTCAGGCGCACCTTGCACTGCGTACGCGGAGCAGCCACTCCGCGTGCGCGGGTGGGACATCGTCGTCTTTCGGAAGCACGCGCGTGGCGCGCGCAGCGCCGGGGTCGCGGTCGGCGCGCGGCGGGCCAGCGGTGGTTCTTATGCCCTGGGAGATCAACGAGGCGAAGGCGAAGGCGACGGTCATCCGGTGATCTTTGTGTCGACCTTCCCGCCCGACACGACGCAGCTGGAGCTGGCGGAGGCGTTGGCGCCGCTCGGAAAGTACGAGCAACTCGTCATGCGTGCGTTTGGTTTCCCCCCCCATCCCGCCCTTCATTTCTCTCCGACCGAAAAAATGGACAGGTCCCGGTTCAAAATACGCGTTCTTTGTGTACTCAAGCGATGATCGTGTCAAACTTGTATTGCGTGTTCACCAACGCGTCCCTATCACCATCCGGGGATGCGTCTTGCGCATCGAACGCGCCTTGAGCCGCCCCTACTGGTCACCTGGGGCCTCGGGTTACCACCTGGAGCTTGGGAGACCTCTCGAACCCGCAAAGTCTAGCGCTATCATCGAGGAGCTCAAGAGGACCGTGCCCAAATGGAGAGGCTCAAACGAGCCGTCGCGTGTGATCTGGATCGGCAGGCTGCCCATGGATGTCTCTCGTGAGTCGCTTGCAAACTTCTGGAGCCGTCTCGGCTGTGTTGTCGAAGTCCGCACGTGTACGTTCCCTCCGGGGCGTGTCTTTCTCTCCTTTATTTGTCAGCTCACGAGGGTGTGCACAAGCGTTGAATGGGTTTGCACACGTCGAGTTTGCAAGTACGGAAGAGGCGCTGCGTGCTGCGCGTCAGGGTACGCCGCACGGTTTTCGCTACGAGAACCGTCTGCTCCACGTCGACTTTGCCGTTTGGAAACTCTACATTGGCCCCGAATACCGCGTCGTGTACATCTCCGGCTGGCCCGCATCCCATAACCGATCAGCGCTGTTGCAATGGGCATACGACATCCCCAACGTCCTTGGGGCGACCGTTTGTACGTCATCTTTCTCTGTTCTCCGCCTCACGCGCAGCTCTAACCTACTTCTCGACACCTCACTTACTTCAACGCTACACACATCAACAGTGCCGCCATTCCGTGGCGAACAACGCTCAGATCCTCGTGGCGCGTACCTGCATTTCCAAAGCATAGACGACGCGCGTGCGGGTCTCCGCAAGCTGGATAGACGCGCGGGACCGCGCGGCGAGACGCTGCACGTCTCGCTGTCGCGACTGCCGTCCGTGCACCCGGATCAGCTGTGGCAGTGGGCATACGCGACGGAGGAGATGGGGGGCCCAGGGTCGGAGCTGAAGGACGAGGAAGCGTACTTTGTCAAGGAGTGGGACGGGCTCGGGTTTGGGACCGGGACGGAGGAGCAGGAGGAGCAGGGCGTGGGCGTCTTGGGTTGCTCGCACAAGCCGCCCCCGCCGCATGTGAATCAAGTCGGGACGCGTGGGGGGCGCGGCGTCTGGAAGGACTGGGTCTGGTCTCGTGCGAACGAGAGGTTGAGGACGCGGGCGGGGACGGGGACAACCGGGGAGCATGATGATACCTCCTCGCACCCGTTGCTGCGGATGCATATGAACGAGGGCGAGCAAGTCGATGCTACCCCTCCCTCAATTCCTGCTGAGAGGGAACACGAAGGGGCCGAAGAAGGGAAGGAGGAAAAACTCGAAGACCCCGAGCCCGTTTCTTCATCCCCGTCTTCATCTACTCTTGGGACGACCGCTCAGCGAGCTGGACTGACGCCGGTGCTATCAGGTGGCGATGATCGTGTCCACTGCGCCTTTGTTTGCATTCTATATCATCTCACCTCAACTCACACATAGTTTCCTTCCCCGTTAAAAGTTACTACAGTGCTGCATAATGTCGTCCATTCCTCATCTAGACTTCGTGGGAGGAGACTGCCCCTGACGTTGACGTTAATGGGGGGGGGGGGGCGACGTTATGACTGCCACAAACTCGGCCATCTGACGTAGCAGATAAGAGAACAGGAACGAGAAACGAGAAACGAGAGGCGATAGACCCATGCACACCAACGCAGTAATGCACAAGCGGTGCCCAATACGAACATGCCGTGTGCCCCCCCCCATTGGTGAAAAAAAAAACCCCCCCCGCATCCCCATCGAAGAGCTAGTTTGGCCTGGCAGAACGCCCACGCCCCCAGGACTGGCGTTTGGAGGTAACGAATAGCGTGGGTGTCCGCAGCGCGCGGCGAAGAAAAGGAGGGAAAAAAAAAAAGACCGATGAAGAGTCAAAAACTCGAGGGCAAGCAGAACGTCGGGCGACATCACCCCCAAAATCGCAAAATCGATCCGAGGGTTCAGGCGTGTTCGTTCGCGGTCAGCGTGTGCCCGCGGGCGTCTTTCAGTTCAGCAGCGGCGGGCGGAACGTGAAGGGTTCTTCGCTTTTTTTGCCCGAGCCTGAGGCCTGAGGCCTGAGGGCCCGACCAAGGTCGCGCGTCCCGCCCTTGGAGCGCGGTGGCCGTGGCAACACAGCTGACCCAACTCTCCCGCACACTGACATTTCCGAAAAAAGAAAGTAGAACAAGTATCAGCCAAATATCATTATAAACTAAGGTCATGTGACATGTAGCCAGGTTTTTGAGACGATGTGACCCATCCCATCTCGAAACCGTCAACAGGCAGGGCCGACAACGACAAAAGGCCGCAGACCAAGAAAGCGCATTACACGCGTCGAAAGGGAGAAAATGCGCGCACATTCATAGTCCCACGAAGGGCCGTTATCCCCGCTTCCAATTCCTTCAAAGGTCACTGGCCTTTTTTTCTCCGCGCACGCATGCGTATTTTCCCTTTTGTTTTCTTAGGGTTTCTCTGCAGAGAATCCACTCCATATTCCTGATCACATGCAACATTTTTTTTCCTGCGTGCACAATTTTCACGCGTTCAGCTCTGCGTTTTTTTTTTCTTTCTATTTTTATCGTTTTCGTTGCTTTTTCTCCCGCTTGCGCGATGATATTCACATGTCGGAGTGACCAGGTGCGTTTGTCCTTTTCGCTTTTGTGAGCTCTCTCTCATACTTTCTGCCCTTTCCTCAAGTGCTCCAAGCTCCCTCCACATGCAATGATGCAATCCCCATACTCGATACTTGAATGGCAAGAAACGCATGTTTTCCCGCATGCGCAATTTCACGATTAAGCTGTGTGTGTGCGTTTTTCTTCTTTTTCATTCATTTCATGCGAGATGTCGTTGTGAAACGTGGTCAACAGCCTGTTCTCTCATCCCGCATGGCGGCGGTGCGTTCTTTTTCCCTTTTTATTTTCGTCTCCCAACCTTGACCTTGAAAAGCGCGACAGCACCCGGAATGTCTCAGGATGTGGGACAGGAGTACTGCTGGCACCACAGTCAAGACCCTAAGGGCCATATGCAACGGCACCCAGAATAACTCTGGGCACATGTGCGCGACACCGGTGCGTTTTTGATTTTCTGCCCCTTTCCTGCAAAACGTGACAACACTCCTGGCACCAGTTGTGTAAGGTGAGCCATATCGCTGGCCTCGGAACCACGCGCGACGCGTGACGCTCGGCCTCCTCCCACACCTCGCCTCCTTCCTCGCCTTTCATCCACAGCCCTCGCCACACCACAAGCGACCTCGCGCCCGATATCAAGAGTTCGATCGCATCGCCCAGCCCTCGCCACCGACCACGCGCGCACGCCACGCCCCGGCACACACGACGCGTTCGCGTCTTAGGCCTTTCACCATGGCCTCAACCGCCCCCGACTGGCTCGCTTCATCTGGCTGCCCCGGTGAGGCTGGATTTGAGCTGACCTGAGACCCCCATCTTCCCTGTAGCCCCTCGTTTAGGTTGCCTCGGGCGACCTGGCTTATGAGCATGCCCCTCCACCCTCGTGACTAGCGCGACCGCAATCGCAGCTACTCCATCTACCTCGCCCTTTTGCCCTTCGCCTCGCTCCCTGTCCGTACCAGCCGGCACCGCATCCACACGCACGCGCACGCCAACCTGCTGCGCCCTCGCAATCTTGCCCGCATGGTTCGCCATCCCATTCTCGTCTACCGCCACCCAATCAGCCCTCGAACGCACCCTCGCCTTCCTCACAGCAGCAGGTGGACCTCACCGTTACCCTCCGACATCGTCTCTCCGTCGCCCATCATCTCCCCTGCCGCCATCGCTATCGTAACTCCTCCCTCGGACCCTTGCTTATCGCCTCTGCATCGCCCGTCGTCGTCGCTCCGGTCTCGCCGCCTAGTGTCGTATGCCTTGCACGTGGCAGGCCCACTTGCTCATGTTGTCCCTCTTCCTGTCCTCATCCACCGCCGCCGCCCCAGCCTCACCAGTCTCACCAGCTTTAGTCTCGGTCTCAGTATCGCCAGTCGTTGCCGCCCCAGACCCATCCGCATCCGTCGCCGCCACCTCAGCCTTAGTACCAGTATCATCAGCCTCCGTCTCAGCACCGCCCGCCGCCGCCTCAGCCGCATCCACCGCAACATCCGTATTGCCAGCCGGTTCTGCCGCCATTTCCTTAGTTTCCACCACCGTCGTCTCAGCCGCGCCCGCTGCCGGCTCCATCCCATCTCTCGCCGACTCGCTTCAGCTCGTGTACCAGTCCTTCAATCCCCTGTCACCCACCTTAGCCTTAGCCTCTTCAGCCGCCGTCCCAACGCCCTCTGTGTCTCCCAGTGTCATATCGCCTCCGGCCCGCCTTGAGCCACCTCCGCCTCCGCCTACATTGCGCTTGCCGCCTATGCCCCTACTTCCTGACCACGCCGCCCTCTCACTTCCGCCTTCAGTCGTTACGCGCCTCGCACCGACGAGAAAGAGCGCACAGATAACCGGAAAACGAAGAGGACGCCGCCGCCTCGGAGAAGCAGAAGCGCCGCCATCAGGCCGTTCGCCGACACATCCCAGTCACGCAAATTTTGGAGCCGGAGACCACTCACTGCAGACGCGGACGACAACTTTATTCAAGAGAAAGTTTGACCGGGGATGGTCAAAATTTCAACCCCCCGGGAGGTTTAAGGTGAGCCATATCGCTGGCCTCGGAACCAAGGTCGCGACCGCAGGCATGGGACTCGCTTGACGAGCATTGGGAATGGCAATTTGAGGAGCAGCTGTGAACTGCTGCCGACTCCACGAGCGCAGCGGCCCAAGTACAACAGTTCATTGCAATCGCACTGGATGGCACAAGAGGAGGTAGTTGGTTGTCCCTCGCGCGCGGTGAGTTGCAGGGTTATTCTTCTCACGAACAGACAGGACAATATGAAGGTGAATCACATGAGACGGCAAGCGCAACAAAATGACCGAACAATGACCGAACAAATCCTGTCCAATGACAACCTAGAGTGGTTTACTTTTGTAATATTTACGACGTTCCAATATTCAGCAATGTAAATTAGATCACTTGTAGTTGAAGTAGCTTGGTAGAGATCAATAGTGTACAAAATATTGTTTACACTATCTACACCTCATCCTAAGGCCCATCTGGCCCGAAAACCTGAGATCAAAGAACAACCAGCCAATACTCTACTCCCTTGTGCTCACGTGACTCCGAGGCCAGCGGGGACTGGCTGGTCGACATCTGAATCATTATAAATCAAGGTCATGTGACATGTAGACTGTGTGTGACGCAAAAAGTGTCACGCTCCAGAAAAGGCAGGTGCCCCACCAACTTGGCTCCTCAAGGCAATTCCCATCAACTCCGCAATTGTTTTCAAACGCAGATGATAATTACACACAATTCTTAAGTTTCATAATGGTGTATTCAAGAGTTAAGTACAACAAAATAAATAATATTTAAACTTAATCTAACGGCTCGACTTGATGCCGAGAAGGCTGGTGTTCAAGGGACCACGTGCAGGACTCAGAATGATAAACTCAGGCTCTATTATTGTAGACTAGCCTACTCAAAGGTACATGTTTATAGACCAAAGTTGAGTAGCTAATAGAAAAGGAAAGAAAAAAAGAAAGAGAAAAGAAAGAAAAGAAAAGCCTAGAAGCACGACAAATCGAGTCAGAGGCTGGGTGAGCATGCAGCGAAGGCGAATCGCAATCGTGCGACGTGTATTGTGGGCGGGATGATGGCGGCGGGGTTGAGCGTGTGGTGAGCGTGCAGGTGCTGGGGGAGCAGCTGCGGCATGCGGAGCGTCGTCTCCATCGTGCTGCGCTGCGATGGTTCCGATTCCGGAGGTCCACCAGGCCCTCCTGCATACCCTAGACCAGAGGCGAGAACATGAAGAAAAGAAAAAGAAAGAAAATGAAGAAATGAAAGGGAAATGAAAGAAAGCACCTGAAAGCCAGAACGCCGCTCGGTGACATCGAGGGTGGCGTTAGGCGGGACCGTTCGGCCTTCATTTTGGGGTTCACCGGTTTGTCGGGAGAACACGCTCGCAAAGGTGATCGCAATCAGCGCAGCAGTGTGCTGGCGTGATAGAGGCGGCGAGGGAGTGGCGTTGGGCGGGGCCATTCGGCCTTCGTGTGGTGTATCGAATTTGTGGGGAGGGCGTGCACGCGATGGCACGGCACGTGTTGAAGGCGAAATGATGAAGGTGGGGGAGTGGCGTTGGGTGGGACCGTTCAGCCCTCGTGTGTGTCGGTTTGTCAGGAAAACGCACGCGCGAAGGTGATCGCAGTCGCGCGGTGTGTGTTGGCAGGATGATGGAGGCGACGAGGGAGTGGCATTGGCGGGGCCGTTCAGCCTTCGTGTAGTGCCGATTTGTCGGGAGGGCATCCCTGTCGCGATCGCAAGGACGCGATGTCTGTTGCTGGCAGGATGGCGGAGGTGCGAGGGAGCAGTATGTGGCGGGTGGGCATGTCACCGACTGGGGGCGGTGTCACTGACAAATCGGTTCACGCGTGAGACGTGCGCACTGAGTTGAACGAGACGACAAGTTCTCGTGAAGATTGGGGATCTTGGTGACAACACAGCGAAGGCTAGTGTGTACCGCGGAGTGGAGAGATAACAGATAAGTCTTCGCATTAGAAGACTTAGAGATTGGAAGAAGTTTCTGAGTCGTTTGCTTGATTCCCTGCAAGCCTACAGTCCCGAAGCTAGAATCCAGTGATATTCACAAGAGAACAAGCTTAGGGCTTGTTCTCTGTTACTGACAGGGTTTATATAGACGACTATGTCCTATATCAAATAGTAGACATGAGGTAGCAATGAGACAATCGAGGCTGGAACACGCTGGAAGGTGGTGGTACATGCGAGGCTAAGTGAGTCATATGAACGCGCGGGAATCGTGAGGCTGTCCGGGTAGGCTTGTCCGGTTGCCGGTTTGGTCCGAAGGACCGGTACTTGTGACATCACCCCCTTGTTAACGTCTAAGCGACATAGGGGAGGATAGTAGAACTGACAGTGGTGGGTATGGAAGTGGATCTGGTCGCGAGGGACTCGACATATTCTCTCAGGTCTGCATCGTCGGTGAGGGCTTCTGCAATAGTCAGCAGTATGTCCTCGGTGGTTGCAGAGGGTGCAGATGGCGATCTTGGAGCATTCAAAGGTATCAGTGTCCTCCAGTCTTGGCACCAAGCACATTTGTCAGAGAGTCGGGGGGAAAACTGATACCATGGATCCAAGAGAGCTTGTTTGGCAGTCCTGATGTTCTTGTTCGGTAAGTTGGGGCATGGTCCCGAACAAGACTCGCAGTTCGAGGCGAGCTTTGGCGTTAGCTTTGGCCAGCTTGACCTCCGAATCTCTCACTTCCCACATCATGTCATGATATCTCTCTCGAGCGGTGACGAGGGAGTTTGCCATCTGTCGT